>CM032449.1:146997876-147016136 GCA_019049505.1 Pachyrhynchus sulphureomaculatus | reverse complement strand
TTTTAGTTTTACTTACAACTTACAACGTAAGGGTTCTATTTTAATTATGTGACGTCCGTGGGAAAATTGCAATAGTGGCTATTGCAAGAGAAAACATTTATCACTTGACGCTAAACAAATAGTGAAAAATGTTTACGACAGTTTGGTAAAAAGAAAATTGAATAAACAAATTGCTTTACAAGAAACCAGTGAACTAACAAAAACCCCAATTTCTACGATTAAGGGTATTGTAGGAAAACCATCACTCTGGAACAGGAAAAAACGGAAAGATTTTCAAATGCATCATGTAGACGATTGTGAAAAAGACGTCATCAACAGAAAAATATATTCTATGTATGAAGAGCAGTTGGTGCCGACACCACCAATATACATTGTGGCCGATCAACCCTTCACAGAATTCTCTTAAAAATGGAATTTACGTTCCGAAAAATCAAGAAAAGGCAAGTAGTTATGGAGTCACAAAGAATACGAATCTTGCAACATATTTATTTACAAGAAATTAAAAAGTATCGATCAGAGAATTGACCAATAATTTATCTTGACGAAAAATGGTTCGATACCCATGACACTGTGCAAAAAGGGTAGGTTGACAGCAGTACAAAATGTCAGACTAACGCACCTTCAGATAAAGGTGCGAATAACCATTTTGCGTGCTGGATCTGAAAAGGGCTGGGTTTCAAATTGTCTACTATTATCTGCAAAAAACATAAACGATTCTAGTTTGAACTATCATAAAGACACGGCCGCAGAACTTTTTGAAAATTGGTCTCAAAATTCCCTTTTGCCAAATGTTCCCGAACAGAGTGTTATAGTTATGGACAATGCAAGTTACCCTAATCGCCTACTAAATAAGGTTCCTAATGCAGCCAACACCAAATCGGAATTACAGGAATATATGTTAGAAAATGACATTTATTTTGACTTTAGTTATAAGAAAAGTTTTGAAAGACTATAAACTGAAAAAGAAATATGTTTGTGATAGTTTGGCTGAGAAAATGGGACACACTGTTTTGCGGCTTCCTCCGTATTATTGTGTGTTTAATCCAATTGAACATATTTAGTATCAAATTAAATCAAAAATAAGGGCACAAAATGTTTCTCCTACTTTAAGCATGTCAGTGGTTGAATTGTTGTGAAAGCTGGAAGAATTCCATTCAGCACGTTCTTAAAGTTGAAGATTCATATATTTATGTAAATAATATAAAACCACTGATAATCACCTCAGCTGATACAGTGATAGTGAAACCGAATTAGGCTTAAGTTAAAATATATTTTTATGTCCCCTCTTGTAAACCCCATTCATTGAAACGGTATATTTGTACTTCTTATCCATTTGTTTTTACATGCATCTATAAATAAACATCTCCAAAAACACTTATAATTTTATTTATTTGCATTAATGAATAAAATTCTTAAGTCCATCTCTGCAACCTATCATAAACAAAAGGTCAGAATTTTTATATTGCCCACTTAAAACGGCAAAAATCAGGAACTTATATTTTAAAGTGACAGTCTCGATTCCATATATAGCGACTGGCAGCACACAAGCTTCATATACTTTTTTCTTCAGATTCATCGGTAGTTTCTTGTTGCTGAAGATATGGCTCAGTTTTCCCAAGGCCGGGCGGCATTAAGTTGGGCACTTAATGCGATTCAGCGGTCTGGTTTTCCCTGCCTAACTTAGTAGTATGGCCAAAATATACATATTCTGAAACATTTTCTATAGTTCTTCCGTCCACTATTATTTGTGTACCGTCAGCTCCCATCACTTTAGTCTTTGACAGGGTCATGGTGAGGCTTACGCCTTTAGACACTTTAGTTAGCTTATTCAGCATAAGTTTAAAACTACTCCATAAATATATCCCTATCAGATATATCTCCCTGTTTCTAACATTCATTTATGAAAAATAAATACATTTTTTTTAGCTCGTAGCAAGCGATATTTTAAAGTTCCTAGATCAAAATAAATCTTATGAACAGTTAATGCTCCACGGCTTTTCAGTCGGTGGATATTTATGGGGTGAAGTTATGGTACAAATGGCCCATAATAAGGAACAATATCAAGAACTTTTGGATAGGTTTGTTGGACAGGTAAGGCGATAACTTGTTCATACATATTGTACATAAGCTGTGGATCATATTAAAATTAAAAGTAGCTTCCTTTGTGAAACTTTGTTACTTTTCACTCGTTTTTTTATAATTTTGGGATATATGATGGAGACTGCATTATTACTTGGAATAGTATTTTAGATTAATGAAAGCTATAAGGTAAATTAAAGAATTAGATATTTACATGAAGCAATACCTTGAAGTTGATTTACATTCTTGTTATTCTAGATAATATCCAGAGCAAAAAATATACCGTAGAATCTCGGTTATCCGAAATAATATGTACCAAAGTGATTTCAGATAATCGAAATTTCGATTAATCCGAATTTTTTTATAAAATAGAAGTTTAGAATACGATATGCTATTACGTACATAGATATTTATTAAAACAAAGAATAGAACAATTAGTTTACTTATTTTATGTATATCTACGGAAAAATCGATTCATTCTTAACTTTATTGTCTTAAAAATGAGGTAATTTTTAACTGCACTCGCTTTGCGTTAGTTCTTTTTTTGGCTGCAATGTCTCTCCAATGTTTGATAAGCAAAACGTCCGCGGCGGTTGCATTTTCTTGTTGTTCTACATAAGTTAACACTTTTTCTAGGGCTTTTAGTCCTTCTGAATGTGACATTTTACTAGAATATTGTCAGTGGCTTCTACTTCGTTATCATCATCGTCATCACTGTCCATTTTATTAGCATTTTTTCATACACTTTTAATTAATTCTTGGTCAGTCATTTCATCTTCCACACTATCACTGTTTAACCATTCACAAACATAGGTTTCCGCAACACTTTCACATCCTGATATTCTTGTAATAATTTGATGTAAACTTTAATTTTCGTCTGTTTCTGCCTCTGAGTAATGTCTTTCCTCTTGTGGAATCCATTTTGACCAAGATTTTTCCAGAGTACTACTCTTTACTTGATTCCAGGCCGAAGCTATACAATATATAACATTTTTCAAATTTATCTTTTTTAGATAGTCAGTAAAATTGTCACCTTCATCTACTTCTTCTAAAATATGCTCCAATAACAAACGCCTGTAATTGCGTTTTAAATTTTCCAGTACACCCTGATCCATAGGCTGAATGAGAGAAGTTACAGCAGAAGGCAAAAACATTACTTTTATTTCCCGACTTTCAAGGTGCTCTGCACTTGGGTGAGTGGGGGCGTTATCTAGAAACAGAATACATTTTCTAGGATATCCATGTTCTTTTAAAAAAAGTTCCACTTTGGGTACAATATCTCCAAAAAACCAGTTTTAAATAGAGTCGCGTTTATTCAGGCATTGTTTTGATTTTTATATAAAACAGGAAAAGCATTGCGACGAATATTCTTAAAGGTTCGTGGATTTGCTGACTTACCAATACACAATAAAGGGAGTTTGGGTCTTCCAGAAGCATTACTGCATGCAAGAACGGTAATACGTTCTTTGCTACGTTTGTAACCAGGTGATCCAGCTTCCGTTTTTGAAGCTAAGGTATTTGACGGCCACATTTTGTAGTTCAAGTCTGTTTCATCACAATTATAGATTTGGTCTGTTGTAAACCATGTTCTTTCATAAGCTGCTCAAAATTCTCTGCAAATTTTTTTGCAGCAGATACATCAGCCGACAATCTTTCTCCACAAACTTTCAGTTGACGTACACCATGTCTTTTTTTTTTTTCACCTGTCTAGCCATCACTTGCAGAAAAATTTACAGGAGCTTTAATAACCGGCAACTCTTCGCTTAAACTCACTGCCTTATGTTTTAAAATTGTTCCTGAAATTGGTATTCCACGTTCTCGATTCTGTGTAAACCATAAAAATAAGGAATCATCCACTTTTTGGTATTCACCGCTTTTCATACTTTTTCGTGCCTGTGTGGGCGATGACAAAACACTACACCATTTATCAAGTTTTTTCGCAATTTTTTCTCCACTCTGAAACAGTACTCACGGCTACACCTAAATCCTTCGCTATATTTTTAAGAAGTTCACCATTATGTAAAAGTTGAATTGCTTCAAGTTTCTCTTTGAAGGTAATAATAACACGTTTACGCTTATTATTATGACGCTCCATTTTGTAAAATATCTATTAAAACAAAACTATTCCCTGTGCGATAATAATAGACGTAATGAGTAACTTAAAACACTCGTCGACTAACCAAAACATTGACAGCGGTAAAATTCTAGACGTCGGGAAGTCCCCGACGCGTTAAGGAAACCATTCATCGTCTGTTTCGAATAATGGGGATTTTTTCGTTTAATGGGAATACAATTTACTTTTTAACAGTTTGTTTCGGATAAGCCGGATTTCAGATAATCGCGATTCGGATAATCGGGATTGTACTGTAGTTATTTCTTAAAATTGGCAGATTTCCTTAAATTTTCAAAACAACAGCTTTACATTTTTTAGACGGACAAAACGAACGAGTTGGTTTTTCAGCAAGAATAAACTCCGTAATAAATATTTCTTTTATAAATTATTTCTCTTTTATAGGCATAAAAGAAGAAAGCATTTTGTTATCTAAAATATATGTTAAGAAATAAGTAAAAAAATATTTAAACTCGCTGGTTTTGCCTGAAACTCTTTTAAAGAATATATTTTGTGTTTTTGCAGATGAGACGTTTTTACGGTCAAAATTATAATATATTTTTAGGTATGGGATAGTGCAGCTGATGTAACGGAAATTCATAAGGGGGTTCCACCAGCCGTTTTTTTCCCAGAAACAAAGTAATGGCTAACGCACTTGGTAAATACATGTTGTAAGTGTAAGGTTTTCGTAACGTTATTTTAACCTACGCCGTGCGATCCAAAAGTTCTTGGACTAACGCTATAAAATCTGAAGTAGTTACTCTTTCCCACTGATGAAACATTTTTTGGAAGGTCATTGCTGTTACTGCCTACAGCGCCGTCTGCGATTTGCATTGTATTTCCTCTGCCGAAGCTGCGGCCCTTTAACCTTATATTTACAGATGACGAAATAGTCTGAAGTCACAGGTTACCAAATCAGGCCAATAAAGGGAATGGAGAAATCTTCGCTAAAAATTGTTGCGTACAGAACGAAACTTCGCCGCTGTCTTCCCGCGAAGTTCGGCCGGTCTTAAATTTGGCTCGTTGACTTCGTCCCCAAATGTTTTCCGACCTATTTTACACGGATCAGTAGCACTTTTCTCGAGTTTGAAACAAATTTTACTGCTGTTTTTTCCTGTCTTTATGCAAACGTGCATACAGAACAAGCTGACAAGTTGAAACTTGTGATGCAGCGTTGTTAGGGATGTATATACCGCCACGTATCGGCGTGTGTCGATACTATTTCGCATTCTTGGTAATATAATGTTAGTCCGGAAACTTTCAGATCGCACCACGTCTTACGTTCGCTGATTATTTGTTTGTGGTTTTCCTAAAAAAATTACTTCGAGAAAATAAATTAGAAACAGGACCATTAAAATTACATTAACTTTAAATAGATTTCTACAAGGGTAAATTAGTTGGTGAATGGAGGAGGCATGAGACAGAGAAAAGTTTAGAAGTTGTAAAAATAAAAACGTAGTAAATTAAACCTGCAGTTTTAAATTTTATTTAACGCTACTTAATTTTTTTTTCTGTTTTATTGGTCTCACGAACGTATTAGCTACGAGCATATACCATATATGGTATATATATATATATATATATATATATATATATATATATATATATATATATATATATATATATATATACTACCGTCAGAAAGTATTTGGCCACAGAGTTATTTCAGTCCCAAGACAACAAAAACCCAGATAATTTTTAAATTTCAATGAATTATTATTTATTTTCACATTATTTACAGTTCAGAAAATCAGAAAAATATTAATGATTTTTCAGGATTTTTCTCATCTATGTGACCTCCTTTGTTTTTAATTACCGCTTTACAGAGTTTCGGCATTCCGTCCAGTAGTTTCTTCAGACTTTCTTCAGTTATTTTAACCCATTCTGCTTGTAAAAGTTCCCACAAGTGATTTTCTGATGTTGGATTGTGTTTTCGAACACACCTGTCCAAATGGTCCCACAGCTATTCGATGGAGTTCAAGTCGGGTGATTGTGGAGGCCAAGTCATCACTTCCAGGACGTCATCGGATTTCCATTGGTCCAAAAGTTCTTTAATTTGTTTAGCAAAATATTTAGGGTTGTTGTCATGCTGAAAAATATCTCTTCCAGAAGAGTTAGCAAAATTTCTTGACACTGTTCTTTTCGCATAATTCCTTCTATCCTAAAGATTTTTCAAACTTTACCGTTGCCAAAACAACCCCAAACCATTACTGAACCTCTACCCTGTTTTACTGTAGGCAACCGACAAGGCTTCTAATATCCTCTCTCCAACTGACCGCGGCACCTAAACTCGTCGATTTGAACCGAAAATTTCGCATTTAGATTCATCGCTCCAAAGGACGGAATTCCATTGTTCTGATGTCCAATTTTTCATGTTCTCGTGCCCATTCTAGTCGTTTATTCACTTGTCTAAGAAGTGGTTTCCTCACTGCAACTCTCCCGTGTAGTCCACCTTCTGTTAACCTGTTCTTCACGGTTGTCACGCTGATGTGGATGGGCCGCTCCAGGTTTACTTGAGTCGAGATTTCTGGTGTGGTTAGGCGGCGATTACGTCTGCTGGAAATTGTTATAGCTCTGTCTTCAGCGGGAGTCGTTTTTTGAGGCCTTCCTGAACGTTTCTGGTTGAGAATTCCAGGTCTCGCAGAAATTTTTTTTTCGATGTAGTCCACCGTTCTCCTTGGCATCCGCATATCACTCGCGATTTGTCGACTCGAGTGGCCATTTTGATGTCTCGCAATTATCAGAGCCCGATTTTCAACGGAAACTTCTTTCGTTTTTGGCATTTTCACAAAACCATGGAGCTTGTATCAATGACAAAGTACTGTTTGCGAAGGGTTAATTTCCAAAAGGGCAATGGTATTTTACAGCATAGTTTTTTGTCATAAAATGTCACTAGGAATTTCCATAATCCCTCCTGGAAATTTATTCTAATTGGTTTTTAATTTGTGATTTCACCAATCTGTAATTTAACAACGCCCAGTCGCTAGCGCGGGATTCGAACCAACGACCATCGGATCACTTATCAGGCTATCAAAACCGGCCAAAAATTATATATATTGATATTAAATAGTTTCGGATGTAAGTTTAATACTTTTTGCGATATTGATGGTTAAAAATTGATATTTTTTACAGTCGAGCAGACTAGAGTCTACGCTTCAACGTAAAGTCAAATAACTTGTTTTGTGTTTCGAAATCGTAATTAATTAGTTAATGTTCGTTTGAACCACAAATGGCGTTTCGTATTCAATTGACAGGTTGGACATAATTTTGGGGCCGGTTGACATTTCCAGACCGGTGCTTATTGAGACACCCGAAAAAATACATATTTTAAATAACATTATTCTTATTAGTGGGGAACCAGAATTTAAAAAAAAAATAATCAAGTTCTTTCCAGGTACCATCTGAAAACATTCGACAAGGTCGCCACGAGACACTATGTAAGATCAAGTCAAATGTTTCATACCAATATGGTGCTAGCTCCGGCGTTGATGTTACTCAGTAAAACTGATCCAATTGGTACAGAAAGCTCGAATCAGCGAGCTAAAGAAAATTGGGAGAGTATGGGTATGAAGGTGAGACTATTTATTTGTAGCTTATATTAAGATTATAATAATAATCCCTGTGGCCGACATCAATCCCCTTTAAAGGAATGTTAATATTTAGGATGGGCGTTTCTGTATTTTTAATACATTTTATGAAAACTGTTTTTACAAACCATAGGGCACACATGCCCACAATCAATTGAAAATTAAGCTTTGATCATTTTAAAAAATTTTATGTGGTGGTCTGACAATTTGATTCTATTAAACTCCTTTGGCAGTATGGATATGAATGAATCTTGCAACTGTTTCATACTACTTGCGATATCCTGGCGTATACATACATGGGTTTACCATATGTATGTGCTATGTTTTGCTGCGTCATCAGGAACGGAATAAGAATTATCAACATCACCGTCTGCTGGTGGAAAACTTTAAAATATTGCATTTGGTATATTCAGGAACCATCCATTTTAAAGGTTTCTCACAGAAAGTTGACTATATTTTCGACAAACAACCCCACAGTGACACCGAAGAAGTATAGCTTAAAATTTATTATATAATGCAAAAAATCGACAGCTTTTTGACTTTCAACATCTCTGAGATTATTGAAAATTCGTTTAAAGTGAATATAAACCTCCGATTTTAAGTGACTAATAATCGAACCTATTGTATTCTTTACGGGTTTTTTAAAATATATTTTAATTTTTTGTTGTGTTTTCACTAGGTACTCCTTTGAGTGCCTATCCGTGCCAGATGTTGGCGATCTTCAGCGATATCTTCGCTCTGTCCATTACTGCTCGAAAATAGATATGTTGTCAATGTGGAAAACCAAGTTCTCAAATTTTTAAGCCATGAAATACGCCTTTTATCGTTCGCAGTCATATCATCAATTTAAAATCAAAATACTATTTTTACGCACATATACAAGTTTATATTTATTTGTGGAAGTTGATGTCTATCAAATTGAATAATACATAAATTTCTAAGAACCGTTTTGCCATCAGTGCTGGTTTAGTCATCAAACTTCTGCAAAACTTATAAATAAGACTATTTATTTAGTTCTCTTTTTTTGATTTTTCTTACTGTTGTTTATAATTGTATTTTTTTTAAGGTCGACTGGAAAATTTTCGAAAAATCTCCACACGTCGGCCACTACAGAAAATACCCGAAAGAATATGTTGCTCAAGTACATAAATTTTTGGACAGTCTCAACTTAAATAAAATTAAACAAAAACAACACGAATCTGAAGAATATTCTAAGAAAGCTCAAGCTGAGATATAAGCATATCGGTCCTTGAAAGTAACAGAAAGATTATTGTAGCTATTTTCGTCTTACGTGTTAGTAAGGTGCCTTAAAAAAAAGTAAATCAAATTTGCGAGAAATAATCCATTTTTTGAAGATTTGAATTTTCTCTCTAGACACAGGTATTCAGATGATTCAAAAAAGGTGATATAGAACCATTTATTTATTTCTCCATAGGACGTTTAAAAGTAAAAATAACTGTTTCTTTGGAATTCGAAAACAATAATCTTAACGAATGTGTCTATAATTTAATAATATATTTATAATTGTTATTGAACATTTAAAAAATGGAAAAAAGAAAACTACAATTTTCTTTGATGTATGAACTGGTTTTATTTTTTATTATTATTTCGCTAAAAAAATAATTTGTATGGTTTTAGAAAGTCTAGTGCATATTTTTGATAATAAAAAATATTCACATTGACTTTGTAAACAACTTGGCTTTTTCTAATGGTGATCTACCATTGGGTCACAAAATTTAAGATTGTTTTAATTTTAACCATTTTGTGACTTAAATGGAATGATACGAACTGTCAGAGTATACTAAATCCACCATCTTGGTTGCCATATATATATATATATATATATATATATATATATATATATATATATATATATATATATATATATATATATATATAAGTAAGTAAATAAGCAGACTTACCCTTTCGTGAAATTTTATCAAATCAACGTCAAATGCCAGGAAGCCATAATGGTAGATTACTCCTACAAAAAGCAAAGATTCATTCATTATTTGCAGAAATGTATGATAATGAAAACATTTTTTTTTTTGTTGTTTTTTTTTTTAGATAATAAGGATTTAATATTGTATACGTAATTCTATTTATGTATTAAACTAGTGTTATTATTTTTAAATACGAGATTTTAACGTAGGTGGTTTGCTCTTTTGGTTTAGTTAAGTTACAGGTTGTTTTTTTCCTTCTATTTAAATCTATTTTTGCCATAAATTATTCATGAAAGTTTTGTTTTACAGGTTACGACCAATGAATATTTGGTTTTGACCATATCAAATTGAAATTATTGATTCGATGTGTTATAAATTATTACTTGAGGTTGACGCGAATCCTGACTTGAATTTGACACTCATAATAGGGAAAAACCACAATAATATTAATTTGAATATAAATATAGTCTGTGATAAAGTTTTGTATACGTGTTTCAAAAAAAAAATATCGATCTATTAACAAACTAGAAAGGAAACCTATTCGCATCATATTTCTTTTATAATATATAATAATAATAATATCTTAAAACAGAAGTTTCTTATTTTTTCCTTCACGCTTGCTTACATTTTGAAAAAGTATTGAAAATAACCACAATGTTTCCAAAAATATATAATTGAAGTGGTAAATGCAAAACCGCGAATTAGTTTTCCAACCTCGATTAACTAACTGTTTATCACGCCACAGTAATTTCGCTGTTTAGTCGTAGTATCGCTGGACAGGCTTATAGCCAAACAAACAGACTAGGAAGATCCTTTTTACCTCCTCCAATAATGTCTGCGTAATGTGAGTCAGACTGGATCTACAGTTTAACGTAGGATCCGAACCACATGATTGACAGCTGGTACTCTTTCAGAACTTTGTTCGTTCGCGGAACCTTCCAATTCGACTTCAGACCAGACCAGACCCTCATTTACGAGAGCCCTATCTATTTCGTTTGCTCTCTGGTTTAAGTGATCATCCGTCAACGATATGCCGTTGGCATATCTCTTAGAGTCGGCTCCCAGTCCTCGAAGGCCGACTTCAGGTATCCGCCTCATGCATACATCGTCAGCCTTTCATTGGCCACCAACACCACTCTTTTTTGCAGTGTATTGGCTGTGGTGAGAATCGAACGCGAAGCTTTGGGCATGGTAAGCTAATATTGTTTTTCGGCTTAAAAAAATCACGTGCCATAATAGGTCACTTAACGAAATATAAATCATTAATAACTAGATGTGGAAAGTATGTTACGGATGTGGTGCTCTCTTTTTATATCATGACTAGCCGTGCCTGCGGCTCCGCTCGCCTGGACTTGATTCACTATTATCATCACTGCTTATTCCTTATGTTACCTAACTTAATAAAATATCCTATAACCTGGCCAGAAAACATACGTATTTCATAAAAAACACATAAATCAGATAAGTGGTTCTTGAGTGCTAAGCGCACTAACGGACAGACAGACAGAAAGACATTGCGTTTTATATATATATTATAGATTTTTTTTGATAAATATTAAGTTAAGAATAAAAAAAAAAAACACGTAAATCGGATAACTGGTTCTCGAATAATAAGCATACTAACGGACAGACAGACAGGCGTTGCATTTTATATATATTATATAGATTATTATTATTATTATTATTATTATTATATAACCTGGCCAGAGAACATATGTATGAATTAAAAAAAAACTTAAATCATTCTCGAGTGATAAGCACACTAACGGACAGACAGACAGAGAGACGTTGCATATTATATATATTATATTCTTTGCTACATGATATTGTTCCATATTTAATGGTTTCGGCAGTGTATTGCAGGAGAACGCGCTAGCGGCACACTTTTTAGTGTTCCGTACGAAACACTTATAAGATCACTTCGGTGTTTGTCCGTCTGTCTGTCCGTCTGTCACACCCCCGATTTTCTCCGAAACTATTTGTCATAGAAAGTTGACATTTGGTAATAATATAGGAATTGATGGCCTCATCAGAGCCATGTAGTTTTGAAAGTTAAATTTTGGGGGGTGAAATTGGAAGTGAAAAAAAAAATTTTTAGTAGGTAATCGAGTGTGGTGTCAAATGAAAGCTTGTGAAAACACGAGTAATATATATATATATATATATATATATATATATATATATATATATATATATATATATATATATATATATATATAATGTAATACTTGCGCGCACTTTTCTTTGTATTATCTTAAAAAATCGCGAAAAATCGCTATCCACCCTTTTCTCGAAAAGTACTTGTCAAAAAATTTTGAAAAAATTCTGGAATATTCTCCACGGGGTGTAGATTGAAGGAAAATTATCACGAGTGCATTACCTGTAATAATTTATCTGGTATATAAAAAAAACAGAAATTTCAAGGTCATCAATTTTCAATAAAGATTGAAAATAAACTTTGTTGAAAACTCATTTGGGGTGTGTTTTGTGAAGTCACTGATCATTTTATACTTCCGTTACAACATTTTTTATTTTAAAAGCAATCAACGTACGGAACACTAATTGCGCAAGTTCAACTTGCACTTGACCGGTTATTTCCGACTTGATTCACTATTATCGTCACTGCTTATTCCTTATGTTACGTAATGTAATAAAATATACCCTATAACTTGGCCAGAGAACATATGTATGTTTCAAAAAAAAGCACGTAAATCGGATAAGTGGTTCTCGAGTGATAAGGGCACTAACGGACAGACAGACAGACGTTGCATTTTATATATATTATAGATATAGATATTCTTTGCTACATGATATTGTTCCATATTTAATGGTTTAGGCAGTGTATTGCAAGAAAACGCGCTAGCGGCAATCTTTTTTCCGACTTGATTCACTATTATCATCACTGCTTATTCCTTATATTACCTAGCGTAATAAAATATAGACTATAACGTGGCCAGAGATCATATGTAACGTTTAAAAAAAAAGCACGTTAATCGGATAAGTGGTTCTCCAGTGATAAGCGTACTAACGGACAGACAGACAGACAGGCAGAGAGACGCTGCATTTTATATATATTATAGATTAAATAACCAAACTTCTAGCTACTATAATCGGCAGTCTTGAATTACCAATATAGGTTGTCATATGCCAGCTGTGTTCTCTGTTTTTACGCCGCAATATCTCGAACAAGATACAGTAATACTATCGGCGTTAAGCCCACGTTAAATGTTTTCTTGGTCCAGAAAATCAAAGGATAGAGAACATCTTAAAAAGCATATGTTTTAAAAACATAACTTGGATTTGGAATATTTGATTTAATTTTAAAAAAACTACCAATTTTTATTGCTTACGCGACATTAACACACCTTAAGATTGTTTAAAAGACCTATTACCTTAAATTTTAATTTTAAATAATTATTTAAAATCTTTTAAAACTGCCTGTTCCATTAAAGATAGGAATCGTATTTTTTTTTTTTTAAATATGGCACGTGAACAATATTTTAAGTTCACTTTTGTTAGGAATATATTTTTTTTTTTTGCTGATACACTTCAAAATTTAACATACTTTTCTTTCAAAGCAAAAAATAACACTGTAAAAATCACAAAAACTGGAAAAACATACAAAAACAATAGAAAATAAACCGAAAAAAAATGAAGTAAAGTTGGTATTACCCGCAATATCCGTATCTTTGTTTCTCTCGACTATCCTGGCGAAGAAAGGCTGATGACGGACAACATTTGACGTTTAATGAAACACATTCAAGCATAAGATAATACTAACATGAAATTAATTGCTTAATATCTTGATCTGGAGTTTGAAACTATGTGGTTGAAAATGGCGGTCATTTCCGATGTACTCCTATCAAAATCGGAATTCCCACTTGTTCATGCGCATTCTCGTATGCCCTCCATTCTCTTACTTCAGGGCTGTCAAGGTCATGCAGAGTTCGAGCCAATTTCGGAGGTAACGCCTCCCGCTGCCCCCACCACTGCTAGACGTTAAGCGGCCGAGCCGCCGATCGTGGCTCGGCCGCTTTCCAAACACAATGCGCTCCTCCTATGTTTCTCATAGCCGCTCCTGAGACTGCACGAACGGCGGCAGCAGCAGCAGCAGCGGTGGGGGCAGCGGGAGGCGTTACCTCCGAAATTGGCTCGAACTGTGCATGACCTTGACAGCCCTGGTCTTACTTGATCGCATTTCTTTTCCTCGGAATTAATCATAACACAGGTAACGTGTTAATAGGCACAGGACCGATCCGTCCCGATTGCTCTCCGTCCAAGAAGCAAGGACTTTTAAGATGAGGAACATCACATGATAACATAAGAAATATTGTTCCAAAACAGTTCTACTAATATAAACCTCCCGCTATTAAAAATGCAATGATTTTTCAGTATAATTTTATGTGTTGCAGCGACATTTAGTCATCGTAATTCAAGAATAGAAGGCCCAAGAGTAGTTCTTAATTTGGCAGAGTTGTAGGGATAAGTTATGACAAATTTTAATTACAAGCTGTAAACTGAATCCCTCGGTGCAAGAGAGAATGTTAGAATACGATATTATAAGAATTTGTGAGGAAAACAATATTTTTGTTAAATCTTAAGAACTGTTGTTCGAGTTCTTATTAATTGTCATAAATTACACTGGTTACCAGTTGAATTTAACCCCATCAGGATTAATTGAAACGCTGCAATTTTGTTTTGAAAAATGAGTTAACGTCTTTCTACCAAAGGCTGTATGTTATATATATTAACAGTGAGGTTGCAGATTAGCAAATATTAGTATTTCAGTTTGCTTACAGAACCAGAAGCTTTTGATCGCTATCAATTGTACCTAGCCAATTTAATAAATGTTTGTTTTACTTTAGAAACATAACTTGCAGTATTTGTGATAATGAATTGGGTCTTAAGGTGCAGCATGAATTAAAATCTTAATAAAATTGAATGTTTTAAAATATAATTTTTATACTTTTATGTAGTTTTTAAAATAAAAATTTTTTGAAATACACTTTTACCATATTTTTTCTTTAAAAATCACAAATAGGTATACTAAAAGTAAGGTTGTTGGGCCAGTTACAAACAGGACATAGTTATTACTGTTAAGTACCATGCCAAATGGGTTCCAATTGAATGCGGTGTTTATCAGTGTTTTTAAGTTGTTACAAAAATATAGACAAAGTAGGTCTAAAAAGACAGTTAAAGTAGATTTTTCTGAATAAAAATAGATTCGATTTTAAACTTTGAAGTTATTAACTTTAAAAGTTGTATTTGTTTAATAGTAAGTACTTATATTATAATAACCTTTTCAACTATTTGGTTCTCAAATTTAACATTTTTTTTGGCATAATGAATTCGTAATGTTATTAATTATCATAATTATATTTAAAATATACTTATTTTATTTATAAGTAAGATACAATAATTTGTATCTCTGGCCGCTGGAAACCTAGTTTGGAACGCATATTTTACCCTTTGTCGGAAGTTGTTTAAAGCCACAGCCTGATAAAGAAACGTTAGGTGGTGATTTTGTTAGGATTCCACTCCTCATTTATAAAAATCAATGACTAAAATCGAACAAGGTTTATATTTTAGCAGTTATTCACCGTTCTCTCATCTGTCTGGAACGCATATTTACCCTCTGTCGGAAGTTGTATGAGGTCACAGCCTTATAAAGAAATTGTTCAGCGAGTTACTACAATTGCCGCTAGGCAACGGTTGGGTTAGGATTCTACTCCCCGTTTATAAAAAATCAATATCAACTACTAAAATTGAACAAACTCTATATTTCAGCAGATATTTACTGTTCTCTCATCTGTCAATCCATCTGGTCGAGCGAGGCATGAATTGTGGCCGCATAATTCATGCATTTTGCTTCGTGATAACGTACAATTGTAAAATGCGATAATTATTGATAAATTTTTAAGTAATGAAACCATAACTTTCACAAGAACTGTATTGACTAGATATGGTACCGTGTGACTTTTTACTGTTCCACTTCGTGGACACCGTTTTGAGTCGGTACAAGTCATAAAAAGAATCCGCTGACTGCCTTAAAAGCAATAACAAAAATCGAGTATAAGTCGGACTTGTGCAATTAGTGTTCCGTACGTTGATTGCCTTTAAAATAAAAATTTTTGCTATGCAGGTATAAAATGATCAATGATTCACAAAACACACCCCAAATGAGTTTTTAACAAAATTATATATATATATATATATATATATATATATATATATATATATATATATATATATATATATATATTATATATATATATATATATATATATATATATATATATATATATATATATATATATATATATATATATATATATATATATATATATATATATATATATATATATATATACCAGATAAATTATTAAACTCTCATGATAATTTTCGTTCAAAATACTTTTCGAGAAAAAGGGAGAACAGCGATTTTTCGCAAACTTTTAAAAATAATACAAAGAAAAATGTGCCCTAGTATTACATCATACATATTTTTGAACTCGTGTTTTCACGCGCTTTCATTTGAGACCTCACTCGATGACCTGGTAATTTTTTTTCACTTTCTTCACCCCCCCAAAACTAACCCCTTAAGACAAAATTTAACTTTCAAAACTCCACGGCTCTGATGAGGCCGTCAATTCCTATATTAGTGCTAAATTTCAACTTTTTAAGTTTCGGAGAAAACCGGGTGTAACTCGAATTTTTCAAATCTGTCATGGCTAGCGATCGACAGTAATTTGGATAATTAGTTTGTAATCATTTTTTTTAAAATAAAGCGATATTTTTACAGAAAAATCTTACAAAATTAATTCAAAAACCCAATATAATGTCATATTTAGAGATGCATTAAGTTTATGAACACACAAACAAATATTCTGTAGTGGGTTTCCACAGAGAACATTACGAAGTTTTCAAAAACTCTGTGTTTTAAATATTAACAACTACAGTTTGTGTTTTTATTTTATTTGTTTGGTAGATTCAAAATTGGTTGAAGGCTTTTTAAAATTTAAAAATCTTCCTAGTGTCCATCATTCCATCTTCAATGCATCTCCCGGTGCAATACCATCCCATCGGCTTAGGTTGCATGAAGTTCTTGCCTTTACGAGCTAATGTTTCGTGGCTGTGCGGATGTTTTCTGGCTTTGCGATAAAGAAACGAATAGCACGATGAAGTTCTTAGGATCAAAATTCCGGAGATAAAATAACCCTCCGTTCGGAATTCCGAGTAGTTACCAGCTCGGGGACGTCAACATGGGGAGATCAAAATTTTTAAGTAGATTTCGGCATATACGAGGTTTGAACTAGAACGTAAATTTAGTACAGCAACAGCTGCAATTCATATGCTCCCTCTCAGCGAAACTAAGGTCTGTTCATCCACAATCACAGTCGATCTTCTCTATTATGGCTACTATTTCCATTCCCGGTTTAGTCATAACTTTGGAATCTGCCGGTTTGTCAGAGGCAATTTCGCTTGCACACGGAAAGGCTTTGGAATCTAGAATCTTGGATGTTATATGGTTAAAAATAATAATTCAACAAACCACAAGGTTCTTCTGCTACCTCTATCGACCACCAAGTAATACTAACTTTAGTTTCGGAGAAAATGGGATGTTACAGACAGACAGACACTGAAGTGATCTTATACATGTTCCGTTCGAAACACTAAAAAGAAGTCTACTTTTAAAATAAATGTCTATTTATCTTGTTTTAAACTTCAACAATAGGCTTAGGCATTAGAAACAAACATGCGTATACAAATAACTGATATTAGTATTGTAGACTAATATGTTATGTATTCTGTCTCAACCCACTTAACCTTATATAGTTTTCTACTTGAAAATACCATCTGTTCTCATTAATAAACAACTAGTTCAACAGAACTATGTTAGATGGCGATCCAATGCACCGACGCAGGAATAAACATCGTTAGAAATGCTAGTAGACGCGAGTTCTTCAACTCAAATAAATCAGAGTGAGTTAAGGCTGCTATACACGCTCCGGTTTGCCTGACAGATTTGCCTGCACAAGTTTTTTTTTTACAGGGAGAAATCTGCCTTATGGATTCAGGAGCAGTCTGCGTCACCATAAGGGTGCCCCAAACTGCTCCAGATATGTGGGGCTCTCCAACCTGAAGGGTTGGCATACCCACTAAAACTCCTTGTGTGAGCCGGGAAGACCCTTTACTCCTTTTACATGACTGATCGTGTTATGTGTCTAGGTTGTTTTGTTAAGTTTTAACACTAAGGTTAATTTTCTAATGGCTAGATCTAACCTAACTTAACCTGCCTTAAATCTAACCTAACCTAAGTCCCCATTGCTGGGGGTGTTGAGTTACAATTTAATTAGTGGTGTGAGTTGTTACACTTATCAGAAGGAGTGGCTCAACTAACCTACGACATTAACCTATACTAAGTCAAGGTTAGTCAGTTGTGTCAGTCTAGTCTAGTAACGTCTGTTGGTCCGTCTACATCCGATACTCACGACACACTCTGTCTGCACAGGTAGACCTGCGCAGGTAAATCGGAGAGTG
>CM032449.1:146887876-146992876 GCA_019049505.1 Pachyrhynchus sulphureomaculatus | reverse complement strand
GCGCCTAAACAATCAACAAAATTCCATTTCGTTTTAAATTCTTGTGCGATTTTGAGCCATTCTTCTTTTGGATTGGGAAACTAAAAAAAGAAAAATGCAATTACTTAACTTGCAACAGGAAAAGAAAAAATATTAAAATAGGTGGTTTTCATATTTCAGGATAGCTGTACAGTAGGAATTACAGCAGTTGTGGAAGATAAAGAAGATTATGAGTTGGTGAATGAAATAAATATACAGGAACAAGGTGTGGCGCCAAAACGTAGGAAAACTAACAAAAAAAATGACGAATTGACTACTGATGTACTTAAATCAGTACGGGACCATTTTTAACGCCCAAATAAGGATGACAGATACGACATGTTGGGTAAAACAATAGCTATCAAATTGCGAGGATTAGAAAAGACGCAACGACTCTTAGCAGAAAAACACATCAGCGATATATTATTTGATGCCGAAATGGGAAAACTAAGTACGGAATATAATTATCAGTCACCTTCGAATCAAACTGTTTTTTCATCACATTCAAGCCATAGTTCATATTCACCCGTTTCATATTTACATTTGCATAGTCCCGGTAATCATCACATTATATCACCCCAAACTACTCAATGTTCGCCCGCTTCATATTCATAATCTCATATTCCTTCTATTCATGTCGTAATACCACCAGAAACTACTCATGAAGTAACGCCAGAAAATGATCGTACTTACATTGAAGATGATTCAGCTGATATATAGGTACTTTACTAACTTCTCTAGTCGATCACTACATCTTTTTTTACATTTATAAGTATTGTTGCAAATGTGAAAAATTATACGAATAAACTGTCTTGAAAAAGTTATTTTTTTTTATTATAAATGCTTACTTTTAAATATTCCTTTTGTAAAACTTTGTATAAAGCATCACAGGTTTCAGGTATAATTTTCCCGAGAGCTTCAGGAGATATTATTGTGCTAAATTTTAAGTCTTCGAACGATCTTCCTGTTGCAACCTTAATGTTGCACTCAGTCTTTCGTGTGGCGAAATAGATCTCCTCATAACCGTATCCTGTTTTTCACCACTGATTGGTGTTACCGTTGAAAGACGTTTCAAGTAGGTCGGTTTATCCATTCGCAAATAATTGCAATAATCTTTGGGTTCAAATCTTAATTCATTTAATAAGTTTATGTGAGTAAAGCTACGCCTTTTCAACAGCCAGTGTTTGCTCCACGTCTTTTTTCGCTTTAACTTCGTTTTATTTATTATATGGAGAGCTATAAAGGCTAGTAGTACACTCTCCCGCTTCTCCGGCATAATTTTAAACGAGAACTGCACAGTTTCACCATTGCATGTGTGGGTTCTAACCTGTGCAGGTAACCTGTTGAGGTATACCTGCACAGGTTGCGTGTGTAGGGATACCGGAGCGTGTATAGCGGTTTTTATCGGAATGATAAATCAACTTTGTGAACCGCCATTCGCGAGCCAGTATAATAAACCGGATCTTTGACCAGACAGCTTAAAGTGCAGATCTCCAAAAACTCAGATAGTCTATCTCCAAATATACATACTGAATAAATATTGTCCGTCCATGTACAGCAACCTAACATAATACATTTATTAACGTCCGTAGTAGCACTACCTCGTTGTCTTAAAAGTGCCATGAAATACCATTGTTGTGATATCCCTGTCAATATTCCATATAGTAAAAAAGGTAAAGGACCCTACCGAAGTGGGGAGGGGAACGATTAAAAAATTATATGAAATAATTATTTCCTAAAAGACCTGGTAACTCTGTCTAAATCTTAAACAACCGGAAAATGATAAGCTGGGTGGGAAGCAACGGCTGATGTAGCAGGGACATTAGCTAGTAGTTCATATTTCAGTAGTATAAAGATTTCGTTAGAGGCTGTGCTAATAAAATAAGGAAGTTTAAATGTCTAGGGATTTATAATTGGTGTTCAGTAGACGTTATTTGGGGAACGCCTCCCAGATATGGGTGGTACCGGTGAAATGAAATAACCGGAGCGGACCAAAACTAGCAAAGCAGCGTCTGTCTCAGAGTGAGTGGCTGCAAACAGCGATTGATTGCATGTTAGGAACGGCTGAACTCATACAGGGGAAGGTAACGGGAAACCACCCGAGTGAAGAATCCCCAGGAAGTTACTATGGAGAAGAAACCAAAGAAAATGGCCCCTAGTCCCGGGCAGCCATTAGATGGGCAGGGGGTGCGAAGAATCTCCCGGTTCGACATAGTAAAATCCACCCTTCGTATTGGGACCTGGAATGTCAGGAGCCTCTATGCGGCGGGAAAATTTGATAATGCCATCAAAGAAGCATAGAGACTCAATGTGCAAATACTTGGAATAAGCGAACTACTCTGGCTTGATTCAGGACAATGCCGAAACGAACATGGCACTCTTTACTATTCGGGAAGTGAGGCCCACGACCGAAACCACCGTAATGGAGTGGGAATATTTGTGTCTTCGGAATATGACAAGTACGTCACCAACTTCCTTCCAATATCGGATCGCCTTGTGTTAGTACAGCTTCATAGCCAGCCTTTTAATATAAACATTATTCAAATATACGCCCCAACCTCCGACAAGCGATATGACCGGGAAGTGGAATCTCTTTATGATACTGTTAACCACGTTCTGAGTAAGTTGAAGTCCAACGATATAAACTTAATTATCGGAGATTTTAATGCCAAGATTGGGAAGGGTAGGCGATCTGACCTCGTGGGAGAGTATGGCCTGGGAGTCAGCAACCATCGAGGAGATACACTCTATGAATTCTGTCAGAACAATGATATGATTGTCTCAAATACTTGGTTTAAGCTCCCCAAGCGACGCCTTTACACTTGGATATCTTCTGCTGAGGATAACAGCGGTGAACCTGTTAGGAATCAAATTGACTATATATTGATCAATAGACGATTTAGAAATATTATCAAGCGAATAACCACATACCCCGGAGCAGATGTTGGCTCTGATCATGTCCCATTGATAGCCGATTTGAGGGTACGTCTTAAATCAATGAAATACAAAATACAAAAGCGAAAATGGGATATATCTAAATTGGGAAACGCCTCCATCAAAGATCAGGTGCGACAAGAAATCACCAGAGAACTCAATCGAGCAGGAAATACCAGCGGCGATGTCCCATCCTTGTGGAATGGTCTCATAGGCAAACTAACAAACGTTTGTAATAGACACTTGAAATCCGATACCAGAACACGGAAAAAGAGATGGATGACCACAGACATTTTAAGCTTAATGGAGAAGAGGAGACTGGTTAAAGCAAATAGGGAAGAATATAAAAGACTTAGTAAAGTGATTCGGAAGGAAGTAAAAATGGCAAAAGAACGATGGATGAGAGAGATGTGTGAAGAGATGGAAGAAATGGAAAAGAAACATGATATTTTCTAAATGCACCGAAAGGTGAGAGATATAACTGGTATGTATCGAAAACAACCAGCCCATGTATTATTCGATTCATCCAATCAACCTATTATACGGGATGAAGAAATCAAAGAAGCTTGGGAAACATATATCAACGAACTTTTTGATGACAACAGAGCTTCCAAAGGAAACAATGACAACTGTTTAAATGGGCCCGAAATCTTAAAGGAAGAAATCCTTCACGCAATCTCTATTACACAGAATAAGAAAGCCACAGGACCTGACGAAATTCCCATTGAAGTAATCAAACTTATAGCAGAGGAAAATATAGGACAAATTGCAAAACTGTTTAATCTAATATACAGCACAGGCACTATACCAGAAGAATGGTTAAAATCAACATTCATCACAATCCCCAAAAAATTACATCCCAAAAAGTGTAGTGATTACCGCTTAATCAGCTTAATGAGTCACCTCTTAAAGGTTTTTCTACGGATCATCCATTCCAGAATTCGTGCAAAGTGTGAGTTCGATCTAGATAATAGTCAGATGGGGTTCAGAAATGCATTCGGGACGCGCCCTTGTTCGGTGTCAATGTGCTCTTGCAGAAATGTCGGGATCAGCGTAAGGATGTGTTCGTCTGCTTTGTCGACTATGAGAAGGCTTTCGATAAGGTTAGACACGACAAACTAATATCAATACTACAACAACTACAGCTGGATGACAGGGACATTGGAATAATTGAAAACCTATACTGGGGACAAACAGCCGAAGTCCGCATAGGAGAGTTGAAAACAAATAACATAAAAATTAAGTGCGGGGTCCGACAGAGCTGTGTCCTGTCTCCACTCTTGTTCAACCTATACTCGGACAGGATTTTCAGGGAAGCATTAGAGGATGTGGAGCTGGGTGTTAAGGTTAATGGGGTTGTGCTGAGCACAATGAGATATGCTGATGACACCCTCATTATGTGCGATAGACTGGACGGTCTGCAAACTATGGTAAACAGAATTGATGAGGCTGGACGGGGTCTGGGCCTGAATGTCAACGTTGGCAAAACCAAGTTTATGGTGTTTAGTCGAAGCCAATATGATGATGCGAAGCTGACGCTCAACAACTCACCGATAGAGCGGGTTCATAAATTTAAATATCTTGGAAGTATAATAACAGATGACTTGGAACCCGACATAGAGATAAGATGCAGAATTGAAACAGCTCGTACAACTTTCAGAAAAATGAGCACTCTTCTATGCAATGACAATTTGAACCTCAAACTGAGGCAACGGATGGCCAAATGCTATATCTGGTCAGGGTTGTTGTATGGAGTGGGGTGCTGGACCATAAAAATAAGCACATTGAACCGATTGGAAGCTTTTGAAATGCGGATCCACCGTAGAATGCTTCGAATACCGTGGACTGACTTGCTGACAAATGAGGAAGTCTTGCGTAGAGCAAACTCTGAAAGACTGTTGATCAATACTATAAAGCGCAAAATTGCTTATCTCGGACATATACTACGTGGAGAAAAGTACGGTCGTCTCCAGCTCATCATGAAAGGAAAAATTGAGGGAAGGCGTGGAGTTGGTAAAAAACAAATGTCCTGGCTAAAGAACATCAGAGAGTGGACAGGAATCCAAAGCGCTGGAGATCTTTTTAGATTGGCCGAAGACAGACAAGCACTCTTCATAGTGATCGCCAACGTCCGGGCGACCGGATATGGCACATGCAGAAGAAGAGACGTTATTTGAGTTCCACATTTATATCAATTTATTCGTGTATGATCAAGCAAGGTACTTCTTATGGTAACCGCTAATGTACCCTAAAAGTATAGTACCTTAGCAACGAAAACATATTTCTTGTTGTAGATAATACATTATTCCCGAAAAACTTCGGCCAAACATAAATTTACAGAGGTCAAGCTCCATTGTGAATTGTTTCGCAAAAAATAAGATTAAAAAACATAATAATAGAACATTGAAGTACGTTTGACGTCACAATCTACGTCGGCAAGAGTTTATGCACCTTATTATTCTATGATTTTTTTAATTAATTTTTTGAGTTGATAAAAATCACGAATTTCAATTAGATTAGCCCTGTTTATTGCATAGGTTATTGATTTAGTACAGACAAACTTTAAGAGGTGTTTATATAGTGAAAGACAAACATGTTTTTAATAGCTTTGACACCTTAAGAAGTATTTAGTCTACAAGATGATGAAGTTCAGTCCCCCCAGTGGGGATTGCACTTCATTTTGGCACGTCAAAAGTTTGTGCAAGGCGGGTGCTTAGAATGCTCAAGCTACCTCAAGAGTAGCGATGAGTCAACGTGTAACAGCGTTTTTTTTTTAAAGCGGTGTGGAGAAGAATTGGATCCTATTTTGGGAAAATTGTTACTGGTGATGGAACCTGCGATAATCATTATGAATCCGAACTGGACTTTTTGCAATGGCAAGAAGATAAAGATATCTCAGTCCGTTGGAAAAATAATGGCTAAGATTTTTTAAAATACAGCAGGGATTTTACTCGTCGACTACAAAGAAAAAAACAACGGGCTGAGAAAATCTTAGGAAAAAATTAAAGAAAATCACCATAGAGAAAGAGCAAGCAAAATGAACGAAAAAAGTGTTGCTATTCCGTGACAAAGCGCTCGTTCACAGGAATAATATTGCGACAGCAGCTCTTACAAATGTGTTTTCGAAGAATTAGTGCAACCGCCTTACAGTCCGGATCTGATCCCGAGTAATTACTATTTGTCCCCAGATTTGAAAAGAAACCTTAGGATAATGAGACTTCGAGGCGATTAAGAAGTCAAGGCGATGCTTTCTGCGTCTATTGATCCCAAATAAGAACATACTTTCTTTTAAGACATACATATGTTAATTTCAAGATCCGAAAAATGTATCGAATTATGGTAAAAGTCGAAAAGGCAAAGTATTTTCATATTTTAATTCTTTTACAAGCACCTTAAATACATAAACTTTTGGATTGCCTCCGTGACACAAAAATGAAAGGATTACCATAAATTACCGTATAATAAAGGACATATTTAAATTGTACGTCAAAAATTGAATAGTTTTGAAAGGAGGTCCATTGTTTTTCTTTGATAGTAGTCCATGTCATATTATTTAACGAAGATGATTATACTCGTATCATTTTTCAGTATATTATTTTCTAGATTATATAATCAAGTTTTAAAATTGTTAAATATAAATAGAAATATAAAGAGGAAAAAGGATGTAAGTATCTACTCTTCCCTTTTTAACATTCCACCTGAGTTTAAATGTGTGAAGGCTACCTAGGTGAATTTTTGCAAATCTATTTTTAGTGTTCCGTACGGAACACTTATAAGATCACTTCGGTGTCTGTTTGTCTGTCTGTCTGTCACACCCGATTTTCTCCGAAACTATTTGACATAGAAAGTTGAAATTTGGTACTAATGTATAAATTGATGGCCTCATCACAGCCGTGTAGTTTTGAAAGTTAAATTTTTACTTAAGGGGTTAATTCTGGGGGGTGAGATTGGAAGTGAAAAAAAAATTTTTTACTAGGTCATCGAGTGTGGTGTCAAATGAAAGCTTGTGGAAACACGAGTAAAAAATGTATATATAATGTAATAATTGCGCGCACTTTTCTTTGTGTTATTTTTAAAAAATCGCGAAAAAATCGCTGTCCCGCGCCTTATCTCGAAAAGTACTTATCAAAAAATTTTGAAAAAATTCTGGAATATTCTCCACGGGATGTAGATTGAACGAAAATTATTACGAGTGTATTACCTTTAATAATTTATCCGGTATATAACAAAAACAAAAAATTCATCAAATTTCAGTAAAGATTGGAAACAGACTTTGTTGAAAACTCATTTGGGGGGTGTTTTGTGAAGTCACTGATCATTTTATACCTCTGTAACAATTTTTTTTATTTTAAAAGCAATCAACGTACGGAACACTAATTGCGCAAGTTCAACTTGCACTTGACCGGTTTTTTTTTATAACGTATCCTCACAACATACGGTCAAAAATTCTGTACAGTTTAACGCCGAGGATAATAAAATTTATGTAGTTTCCATAAAGATTGAACGTGTATCGCAAGATAAAAGTAATAACGTTGATCATTTTCATTTTAGACAATACAATTCAAACTCTAGAAAGGCAAAAGTTTGTTTCCGAGCTTTGTTGAAAACTGATGACCTTAAATTTTTTGTTTTCTTTATATACCAGATAAATTATTAAAGGTAATGCACTCGTGATAATTTTCGTTCAATCTACACCCCGTGGGGAATATTTCAGAATTTTTTCAAAATTTTTGGATCAGTACTTTTCGAGATAGAGGGGGGGACAGCAATTTTTCGCGATTTTTTTAAAATAATACAAAGAAAAGTGTGCGCATGTAAGACATTATATATATTTTTGAACTCGTGTTTTTACAAGCTTTCATTTGACACCCCACTCGATGACCTAGTAAAAAATTTTTTTTTTCACTTTCGATTTCACCCCCCAAAACTAACCCCTTAAGTCAAAATTTAACTTTCAATACTACACGGCTCTGATGAGGCCATCAATTTCTATATTAGTACCAAATTTCAACTTTCTACGTTAAATTGTTTCGGAGAAAATCGGGTGTGACAGACAGACAGACACCGAAGTGATCTTATAAGTGCTCCGTACGGAACACTAAAAATAACAATAAATTGATATGCGCTTGATTAACCTAAAACAATCCGGCGGTCTTTCGACATTTATGGGAACCTGGTAATTAAGGAAATTAGTATTTTTATAATTCTGAGTTGACAAAAATCATGAATTTTACTCAGTTATGCTCTGTTTACTACACAAGTTATTGATTAAATACTGACAAATCTCAGGAGAATATTTTTACTAAAAACATACTAAAAAAACTCGTCGAACTTGTATTATTTCGTAAAATAGCACTTTTAACAGTGACTTGCATCGCAGTAACTAAAATTTTGAAAAAATTAGAAACCTTTCTTTTTTAGTGTTCCGTACGAAACACTTAGTGGATCAGTTCGGTGTTTGTCCGTCTGTCTGTCTCTCACACCCAATTTTCTCCGAAACTATTTGACATAGAAGGTTGAAATTTGTCGCAAATATAGGCCCAATAAAAGCCGTCTAGTTTTAAAACTTAAATTTTGACTTAAACGGTTAGTTTTGAGGGGTGAAATCGGAAGTGAAAAAAAAATTTCAAGGACATCAAATGAAAGCTTGTGAAAATCGCCAAAATTCATTGTTTCCCAACCTATCTCTCAGAGTACTAATCAAGGTCATCGAGTGCGGTGTCAATTGAAAGCTAAAAATTGTTAAAAATCACGGTCCCCCAAACCTATTCTTAAAAGTACTAACCAAAAAAATGTGGAAAAAATACTGGAATATTCTCCATAAGGTGTAGATTGAATGGAAATTAGTACGAGTGCTTTACCTTTGCTAATTGTTTGTTTGCTGATATATAAGAAGAAAGATCGGAAACAAACTTTATTGAAAACTCGTTTGGGGTTTGTTTTGTGAAATCACTGATCATTTTATACCTCCTTAACGAAAATTGTTAATTTAAAAGCAATCACTATACGGAACCCTAATTGCGGAAGTCCGCCTTGCACTTGGATGGTTTTTTTTATCTTTTTATTATCTTTAGTGGACGGGGTGGGGTGGGGCGGTGCTTCATGGATGATTTGTTCCCAGATCGGTGATCGGTAAGAGTTAAAGACTAGGGTCACGATTAAGGTTGTTGCGATATTTAGGTATTTCGATGGACTCCCCAAATTCTAGAATAGAAAAAGGAATTTGTTTGAAGGATCTTTAATTGATGAAAGAGGCAGGGCATTAGATCCTCTTTGACCAGTCAAAGATCCTTACAACAAATTTCTTTTTCTATCTCAGGAAAATTCGGGAGCCCATCGAAATATCTAAACATCCCAACAACTTTAATCGCTACACTGATCTTTACCTCTTACAAACCCATAAGGTTCCAGTTTCCAATTCTTTGTCGAAATTTCCCGAAAGGTAACATATTTTATCTGTCTGGTTGAGTGTTTCTTCTTCCCTTTAAGCGGGGAGGGGGGGGTTAATGCAAATAATTCTAAAAATAATACGCAAATTACAATAAACTATTGTGCCGAACCGAAAAATGAAGTAACTGCATATAATTGAATCATTGTCAAAGACAGGTGTTTGCTGAAATATTATTAGTAGAGACCAGATTATAAGCATTTGCATATTTTCATATGAATTTGCATATTTAGACCATTCTCGCCGATTATTGCATATTTTACCCAAAATCTAGTAATGATGCATATTTTCCCTATATTTATAATATTTCTCGGTAATACTAGGCAATTGAATTGCTAAGGGTATTGTTAATGTCTCCATCTGGAACCTATCTTATCGCCGGGACATTACCTGCAATAGTCTAAACATCGATTAGGTTATAGTGCCAAAGGAATACCTAAAATTACGACGGTATTTTATTCCTTTGTTTCTTGGTCGGGATATTAAGTGATAAGTAGTTAGTTTCTAAGAACATTTGTTTGAGCGTGGATCGAATAAACAATTTTCTCGAAGACGGATTTTTATTTTAAAACAAGATATCATTTTTAACATTATTGTTGACGCGCTTGCATCAGTGTAGTCTTTTTGCAATTTTTAACGTGTTGTGTTAAAGTTTAACGTGTACTATGCCACCCGCAAAAAAAGTGGGGTTCGTGGGTAGCTGATTATCCTGGAACATTTACATACGACGGAAATGTTTTATGTTGTCGAGTTTGCCAGAAAAATGGTTCGTGCACAAAAAAGTTTCAAATTGACCAGCATGTCAAGACAAGTCTTCATATCGCAGGATTGCAAAAAAAGGCCCACGACAACAACTTATAACAGCAGCAAGTAGCAGTGATTTCACTTCTATAGGCAAACAAAAAAAACACTTTAGCATGGATTTATGTGAAGCATTGCTTGCAAGTAATATTCCTCTCCACAAACTTACAAATCCTACATTTAAAGATTTTCTGCGAAAATATTGTTTGAATCAAAAAATACCAGACGAGTCAACACTGCGTAAAAATTACATACCAACAATTTACCAACATGTTCTGGAAGAAATACAAAATGAACTTAAGGATGACAATATTTGGATTTCAGCTGATGAAACTACCGACAGTTGTGGTCGCTATATTGCGAATTTAATTGTGGATGCATTAACATTAGAGCCTTCTTCTTCCTATTCGGTGGCCTGCAAAGAACTTGACAAGACAAATCATTCTACGATCGCCAGATTTGTGAATGAGGGTATTAAAAAAATATTTCCTGAATCTTCTGCAGATGAAAGAGTGTTTATATTTCTCTCAGATGCTGCTCCCTATATGATCAAATCAGCCAAAGTCCTCCAAGTATTTTATCCAAATTTAATTCATGTGACGTGCTTTGCTCACGGAGTCCATCGACTCGCTGAAGAAGTACGATCCACGTTTGGAAATGTAAATAAACCGATTTCAACAGCAAAGAAAGTGTTTCTTAAGGCACCTGCTCGCAATAACGCCTATAAAGAAAAACTGCCAAATGTGCCTTTACCTCTCGAACCAGTGGTAACTCGATGGGGAACATGGATTGAAGCTGTACTATTTTACAATGATACATTTCGAGGCCATCAAAGGTGTAGTAAATGACTTCGATAGTGCAGAGGCTATGGCAATTGGTCAATACAAGGAAGCATTTAACGATTCTGATATTAAAAAAAACATAGCTTTGATTAGCACTCACTTTTCCCACATACCTGCGGGTATTAAAAAGCTTGGCGTTGACCGAATCAATTCAGTTAATGAATAAAATCCGTCAAATAAACTCCACATTGCCAGATGTATTCCCGCGTAGAGTTAAAGAAAAGTTTGAAAACATTTTGTGCAATAACCCAGGCTTTGAACCTTTGTGTCAAATTGATAGTTTTATTAATGGGACGGGTGAACTTTTGCTAGAAACAATAAGTGCTAACATAGCACCCAACTTCAAATACTACCCAGTTACCTCAGTGGATGTGGAACGGTCTTTTTCCACTTAAAAAAATATATAACTTGTTAATTTTATGCTGATTTTGAAATAAAAAACTAAAAGTTACTACTTTTATTATTATTTAATATTGCATATTTTGACCCTTTTCATGCATATTTTAAGCATTTTTCATGCATATTTGCATGCATATTTCAAGATTTTTATGTTGCATATAATCCGGTCTCTAATTATTAGTATTGACAATACGGCAAGTACGAAATTTGTCTGGTTCATTTCCTAACTCTACTCGTAGGTATTTTAGATTTTAATAAATGCCTGAAAAAGTGACTTTAATGGTTAAGGATATTAAACATTTTTCCAAAAGTTTTGAGAAACAAATACAATAAATGATTTTTTTTATATATTTTAGGGTTTCGTGATAATGCCCGTTCGAAACATCTCATGTCTAGAAGTAACAAAAAAACATCTCGCTTCTGACACAGGACAATAACAAACCTGCTATAACGGATTTTAGATTAGACGAGCCTCAAGAAAACCCACTTGTAATTCTCCTAGCTTGGTTAATGGCCAAAAAAAAAACACACTTATAAATATGCTGATATTTGGATGCAAAAAGGATTTGATGTGCTGTGTGTAAATGTCAGCCCATGGCAATTATTGTGGCCTGTTAAAGGAAGTCAGGTAACTTTCCTTTGCATATAGAAAAATAATATTTTAAGTCTTTGCACCGTTCCGATCAAAATAAAAGTCATTGATTCTTTCAACAAGGAATTTATACATTGAGTGTGATTGCGTATAGTTGCTGGTAATCTTAATTGTGGGTCGTAGCGTTTTTGGTAGAGAATTGTCGAAAATAACTGGTCGAAGCAGGGTTACTTCACATCAATGAGACAGGTATACTAATATTAAACCGAATGATTTTCACAATTACATCTTTGTTTTAGCAAGGGAATAGCCGAACTTCCCTTGTCGTTTTACAAAATAATGACGATCTTTCTGAATGTCATAGGTTGATCCAATTCGCACAATGTAATTATTTGTATGAAGATAAATACAATTAAGTACATTACTGTATGATTTTTTCTCCATTTTTACAATAATTGTGCATTGTATTATTCAACTTGTACCACGGTGGTTAAGAACAAAATTGAAATAAAAAAATAGATAACTGAAATTTTTGAGGAAATGTATACTTTTTTTTTAAATCCTAGCTTCGACTTTTTTAACAAACGACATTAATTACACATTTTTTAGGATTTTTAAATAAACAGATAATTGATAACACTGATTTTTATGTATTTTTGACTGTATTTAATGTTACATTGATCTTTTATAGCATAAAACATTAAGCTTTTATTAATTTTTTATCATTTTATTTATAAATTTATTCATTTTTTTTATACAACCAACATTTTAACAAAAAAAATCGAAAAAAGAAATTATAACAGATTATTATTAGAGAGATTTTGCAACGCTTATTTTTCACATTGCTTTGTCCTTATCGTCACGTCAAGCATGCGCAGAATTAACGCGAAGGAATTGCAAGGTTAAGTTAATATTCATCTTCTATAAACTTAGGGGATTTTTTTCATTCATTTCAGGGTTAAGCACACCGGTTATTAGTATTTGATGGGTCAACACAAGTTCTTAAATTAAAATTGTGTCTAGAGATTTCTATCACTTCCTTCAATATTTCCAAGGTAATACGATTCTGCGATAAATAAAATTTCATTTGAAATTAGCACTACACACACTGTAATGCTATTGTGCCAAAAATTGCAAAATCCTAACATAATCTGAACACTAATTAACTGTTGTCAGTGTTATTTGCAATAAAAGATTATCATTTCAATTTTACTATATTTTCTTAGTGGTTTGTATGCCTAACTAGGAAAAAAAACAGGCCCTACCGTAATAGCGATAAGAATAACGAACTTCAAATAACCTCTCTTGTAAGTTCCGAAATATGGCAAATCGTTATGATTAATAAAGGATTCTCTTATTTTGTTTCAATACTGCGCAAGCTACGAATGGTGGGCGCATGTTTCAAATAACGATAACAGCTGAGTCCTTAGGTTCGTTCCAACCCGCATCAGAAACAGTTTCTTACAGTCAGGATTCTGCGCAGTAAGTTAATTGCGTTCCAACCAAAGTTACTAATGGTTAGCACACTAATAGTTTTATGTTCCAACTAAAATTCAAACCTGTTTGAAAACTATCAGAACAGTTTGCGGATTATCTTCTAACCAATAATTTGGCGCATGCGTGTTGCAACTATTTTGATTTTGCTTGCAACATAACCTATAATCCGACAAAGTGGAAGCTTTAAATAAAAGTATTTTAAAAAGGCTAACCTTATCACATACCTTCTAGATCCATTTTGACTCTTATGCTTAGCCTTGTAAATAAAAAAAAAATATGGTTATTCAAAGCAAGATTCAAAGATTCGACCGGCCTAAGTTTGTTAGGTTATATTTATTCACATGTCAAATAAATTATCAGCTGTTCCAACAATCCAAATAAAAATTAATCAGAAGTCAATATTTTACAGACATGTGCGATAAACACGATTTGCAAATTGCTGGAAATCTGTTTCTGATTTAAGGTTGGAACGAACCTCTTATATTTAATTTCTTCCCTTTACTACTGCGCAAGCTCCAAACGGTGGGCGCATGCTTCAAATAAAGATGAAGACAGTGGCCTACCACAATAAGCGTTGCAAAATCTCTCTATTTATACGTGCATCATCAATAATAACGATTTTATAAGGGCGAAAACTTTCTTTTAATGTAAACAAATATGTGCGCATGCGAATATTTATAATATAGGCCTATATTATTATGTTTACTTCGACCTGGTTAAATTTTAGTGTCACTTGAACCATTAGTCTGTAAATATTGTAATCTATTTGTAAAAAGAAACTAATTTGACAAAATAATTTCTCGAAGTTGATATTTTTAATGTCACAAAAATGTGCCAAAAGAGACCAAAAAAATTAAATTCTAAGGGAACCCGTGAAGAAAATCGTAGTGGTTTATGCATTATATGGTATGTTTGAATAAAAATGTTGTGTTTATTGACGTTAAAAACACATTTAAAGAAAAAGTTGAGCCATTAATAAAACAAAACATTACCTACCCGCTTCCTAGTGTTATACGTCTACCTTGCAGAATAAAGGGTTTTATCAAGAGATCAATGTAATATTAAATACAGTCAAAATACATAAAAATCAGTGTTATCAATTATCTATTTACTTAAAAATTATTAAAAAATTATTGTCGTTTGCTAAAAAAGTCGAAGCTAGGATTTTAAAGAAAATATATTCTATTTGTTTTTGACTCGTAGAACACATTTCCGCAAAAGTTTCAGGGGTTACCTATTTTTTATTTAAATTTTATTCTTTAGTACATAAGAAATATAAATGAAAGTCCAGAGTTCGTTAAAACAGTATTGTTTCACGCACGATAGAACAGAAGGCTATTATTATAAAAACAAATAGAACTAAGTAATATTTCTCTTCTTACATTGCATTAAGATATTATAAGATTTAAATAGGCATTTTTTAAGTAAGGATTCTAGATTACCGTTACATAAAGAGTGGTGCTGTTGTTTGCTTTAGTCTGTCATTCTGTTTTTTATTTACAAGCATATACATTTTTAATATTTCCAACAAGCATTGCATTTTTTGCTTGCTAGCTAGAGATACATATGTACTCTGTGTAGAAAAACCATTTTTAAAAAACGTTTTTTTCCTCCACATGATATGAAAGGAACGAAGTTTCCACAAGAACTGTATTGTACATCAAGAAAAAAATTACAAAAATAGATTATTTCTAGAGATGTACTACATAAATAAAATTAATAAATCCATAAATTATAAATCTGATATCTACCAATTGAGCAATATTTACTGTAACATTATAAAAATAATAAAATAAAGACTAATATATAATAATACTTTTAAGACACACAGTAATATTAAAAAAGGAAAAGTATTAAAATAAAAATAAATAAAAAAAAACAACTGACGTCGAGGGCCTGGAGGATTAGTACCTTGTCTAGTGGTTGAAAGGTCTTGGGTTTAATTTCCTCAACTGAATGGGTGCTTGTGGTTGCTTAAATAAATACATTTAAGAATATAGGAAAATTAAAACATTAAATATAATATAGAAAAACTGAGTGAACACTGATTAGGAAAATGCCCATAGTAGTAACTCTCTAGCAAAACAGAACAGCACATGAAATCAATAAGATTACGTGTGGGGATGTTATATTTTTTGACCATTAAATTAGCCACCGATAGACCCAAAAATAAACATAATAAGTTTATTTGATCTTTACAAATATATTAGCATCCTACAAAGGAAAAAACACTCATTTAAAATGTTAGGAAACCATTTTTTGCTTGGTTGTATGTTAATGTTCCGTACGGAACACTTATAAGATGACTTCGGTGTCTGTCTGTCTGTCTGTCACACCCGATTTTCTCCGAAACTATTTGTTATAGAAAGTTGAAATTTGGTAATAATATAGGAACTGCTGGCCTCATCAGAGCCATGTAGTTTTGAAAGTCAAATTTTGACTTAAGGGGTTAATTTTGGGGAGTGAAATCGAAAGTGAAAAAAAAAAATTTTTTTAGTAGATCATCGAGTGGGGTGTCAAATAAAAGCTTTTGAAAATACAAGTAAAAAATATATATGTAATGTAATACTTGCGCACACTTTTCTTTGTATTATTTTTAAAAATCGAGAAAAATCGCTGTCCTTCCACCTAATCTCGAAAAGTACTGATCAAAAAATTTTGAAAAAAGTCTGGAATACTCTCCACGGGGTGTAGATTGAACGAAAATTATCACGAGTGCATTACCTTTAATAATTTATCTGGTATATAAAAAAAAACAAAAATTTCACGGTCATCAGTTTTCAGTAAAGATTGGAAACAAACTTTGTTGAAAACTCATTTGGGGTGTGTTTTGTGAAGTCAGTGATTATTTTATACCACCGTAACAACATTTTTTATTTTAAAAGCAATCAACGTACGGAACAATAATTGTGCAAGTTCAACTTGCACTTGACCGGTTATTTGCTCTGACATCGCTTGAAATGGCTGAACAGTTTAGACGATTTTAAGTCAGTTACTAGGTCGTGACTATGTCACTCTATTTGGCAACTATACTCCATAAATTCAACATGGATATTTTTCAAATTAATCAATAATTTACCGGTGTGAGCTATCTAATTTCTAATCTATTTAATCAACTGAAGCAGGGATAATTTTGAAATGTACAGAAGAATTTGAGGATCCAATATTGGACACTTCAAAGTTTTATTGATGCTATTTATTGAATATTCATCTCTTTCACTGCACGCTTTTATGGAAAAAAAAAATTATCGGTGATTAGTCCAAAAAACTTACTCTTAACATTTTAACACTAGTTTCTCTTTATCATAATATGAACATTAAACTCGAAAATGGGTTTCCACCCATCCATGATTTAAATATATAAGGTGTTATAAAAATCGTTTATTGTATTTAAACCCATAAATCCTTTTGGCAAGAAGAGGAACTGTAGGAAAATAATGATAAATAGCGCTTCATTATAACTAACGATAAGATCAATCCTTAAGTTTTATGATTTTTCAGCATGTACGTCAATGGTTGTAGCCAATACATACATCAGAAACCCTTGCTGCCCATTTTTACTTTTTAATGAGAAATATTTACAACGATTCTTATATGAAAATGGTGTTATTTGGCAACAGTTCCTGTTGTTTTTTACTTGAAAGTTCAATTATTTTTTAAAAAAAATTTTTTTACCTAACATCATGTTACTAAAAAAAGATTAACATTGAGCAACAATGCTAGCAGGCGTCCTACAAGGGCTATTTAAATGGGACTTTTCAAAATTTTAACAACGTCCAAAATGAGAAAAAAAGAAAGAATGAGAGGTGACCTGAGGAACTGCCTATTTTTGCGACATTATCAGATTTTAAAATAAACACAAATTTAATATGTGATAATTTAACAGAAATTTCGACTTGGAAACTCTACAGTTTCAGTGCCTTACCGGTTTTAATTTTAACATTAACAATGTATTTAGAAGCGCTATCGATAATTAAATTTGACAAAGGTAGCAGAGCAGTTTGGTCTAATAAAAAGAGAAAAATAATTTACAAAGATTTAAAGGCGAGAATTAAATTTATCTAATTAAATACTAAGATAATACATTTTCCATAGACATATTCTTTAACCTGATATGAAATGGTAATTATCATTTCCTGATTAATAATAACTTGTATAATCTTTTTCCTTGGGATGATATTATGAAAAATAATATATTAATTAAAGTAGAGAGATAAAAACATGAGAATGTCAAGAAATTATATTTTTACATCTGTTTATCTTTTTTTGCATAATAATATCAGTCTATTTTTACAGCCAGTTTTAGATTAGTCACAGTCAAATAAATTAAATAAAATTAATTGTCTGACGGAATTTAACAAGCTTTGACGCTGGCTGGTTTCTTCTTCTCCACTCCTGAATGAAAGCCTCCTCCATGCTTTTCCATGTCGCTTTATTCTGAGCAACCTAGGTCCAGTTGGCTGCAGCGCGCAATACCAGGTCGTCCCGCCACCTCAGCTGTGGTTTGCCCGCAGTTCTCACGCTGGCTCTTGGTCTCCAAGTTAACAGTCTGCTGGTCCATCTCTCCGCAGGGCTTCTCGGTATGTGTCCGGCCCAACGCCATTTCAGAGTTGCTATCCGGTGCCCTATGGCAGTGATTTTTGTTCGCTCTCGTAAAGTAAATCCCAAGATATAAGATCCTGCCTTTTTGCTTTTTCAATGGGGCAATAAACGACCCTATTAGGATTTTGTGCATAGTTGTTAGGTATTACGATAAAAGTATTTTTATTTTACCTGCTTTGTATACCGCCCTCACTTGCACCTGCAATCATATTGGATCTATTTTTACCTATATATTTACTACTTGGCAACTCGGTTTGGAGCCCTTTAAGTAATTGATAATATAGACCTAATGACCACAGGTCTCCATTAAGATTCGAAAGATACTTTTTATCATTTTTATTTTTATTTTTAGTTTTACTTACAACTTACAAAGTAAGGGTTCTATTTTAATTATGTGACGTTCGTGGGAAAATTGCAATAGTGGCTATTGCAAGGGAAAACATTTATCACTTGACGCTAAACAAATAGTGAAAAATGTTTACGACAGTTTGGTAAAAAGAAATTTGAATAAACAAGAAACCAGTGAACTATCAAAAATCCTAATTTCTACGATTAAGGGTATTGTAGGAAAACCATCACTCTGGAACAGGAGAAAACGGAAAAATTTTCAAATGCATCATGTAGACGATTGTGAAAAAGACGTCATCAAGAGAAAAATATATTCTATGTATGAAGAACAGTTGGTGCCGACACCACCAATATACATTGTGGCCGATCAACCCTTCACAGAATTCTCTTAAAAATGGGATTCATGTTCCGAAAAATTAACAAAATGCAAGTAGTGATGGAGTCACAAAGATTACGAATCTTGCGACATATTTATTTACAAGAAATGAAAAAGTATCGATCAGAGAATTGACCAATAATTTACCTTGATGAAAAATGGTTCGATACCCATGACACTGTGCAAAAAGGGTAGGTTGACAGCAGCACAAAATGTCAGACTAACGCATCTTCAAATAAAGGTAAATGAATAACCATTTTGCGTGCTGGATCTGAAAAGGGCTGGGTTTCAAATTGTCTACTATTATCTGCAAAAAACATAAACGATTCTAGTTTGGACTATCATGAAGGCACGACCGCAGAACTTTTTGAAAATTGGTCTCAAAATTCCCTTTTGTCAAATGTTCCCGAACAGAGTGTTATAGTTATGGACAATGCAAGTTATCATAATCGCCTACCAAATAAGGTTCCTAATGCAGCCAACACCACATCGCAAATACAGAAATATATGTTAGAAAATGACATTTATTTTGACTTTAGTTATAAAAAAAGTTTTGAAAGACTATAAATTGAAAAAGAACTACGAGTATGTTTGTGATAGTATGGCTGAGAAAATCGGGGCTTCCTCCGTATTATTGTGTGTTTAATCCAATTGAACATATTTGGTATCACACACTGTTTTGCGGCTTCCTCCGTTTTATTGTGTGTTTAATCCAATTGAATATATTTGGTATTAAATTAAATCAAAAATAAGGGCACAAAATGTTTCTCCTACTTTAAGCGTGTCAGTGGTTGAATTGTTGTGAAAGCTGGAAGAATTCCATTCAGCACGTTCTTAAAGTTGAAAATTCATATATTTATGTAAATAATATAAAACCACTGATAATCACCTCAGCTGATGACAGTGATAATGAAACCGAATTAGGCTTAAGTTAAAATTTATTTTTCTTTATACAATATTTCCCCTCATTCATTTAAACTGTATATTTGTACTTCTTATCCATTTGTTTTTACATGCATCTATAAATAAACATCTCCAAAAACACTTATAATTTTATTTATTTGCATTAATGAATAAAATTCCATCTCTGCAACCTATCATAAACGTAAGATCAGAATTTTTATATTGCCCACTTAAAACAGCAAAAATCAGGACCTTATATTTTGGGACAGGTTAACATAGTCATTTCTCACCCGATCTCTCAAGCTGATGCCCAATATTGCTTTCTCCATGGCTTTCACAGTCACGCGGGTCTTTCGGCACTACAGTCTCGATCCCATACATAGCGACTGGCAGCACACAAGCTTCATATACTTTTTTCTTCAGATTCATCGGTAGTTTCTTGTTGCTGAAGGTGTGGCTCAGTTTTCCCAAGGCCGGGCGGCATTAAGTTGGGCACTTAATACGATTCAGCGGTCTGGTTTTCCCTGCCCAACTTAGTAGTATGGGCAAGATATACATATTCTGAAACATTTTCTATAGTTCTTCCGAACAGTATTATTTGTGGACCGTCAGCTCCCATTACTTTAGTCTTCGACAGGGTCATGGTGAGGTTTACGCCTTTAGATACTTTAGTTAGCTTATTTAGCATAAGTTTAAAACTACTCCATAAATATATCCCTATCAGATATATCTCCCTGTTCCTAACATTCATTTATGAAAAATAAATACATTTTTTTAGCTTGTAGCAAGCGATATTTTAAAGTTCCTAGATCAAAATAAATCTTATGAACAGTTAATGCTCCACGGCTTTTTTCAGTCGGTGGATATCTATGGAGTGAAGTTATGGTACAAATGGCCCATAATAGGGAACAATATCAAGAACTTTTGGATAGGTTTGTTGGACAGGTAAGGCGATACCTTGTTCATACATATGGTACACAAGCTGTGGATCATATTAAAATTAAAAGTAGCTTCCTTTTCACCCGTTTTTTTAACAATTTTGGGATATATGATGGAGACTGCATTATTACTTGGAATAGTATTTTAGATGAATGAAAGCTATAGGGTAAATTAAATAATTAGATATTTACATGAAACAATACCTTGAAGCTGATTTCCATTCTTATTATTCTAGACAATATCCAGAGTAAAAAATATACAGTAGAATCTCGGTTATCCGAAATAATATGAACCAAAGTGATTTCAGATAATCGAAATTTCGGTTAATCCGAATTTTTTTATAAAATAGAAGTTTAGAATATGATATGCTATTCGTACATAGGTATTTATTAAAACAAAGAATAGAACAATTAGTTTACTTATTTTATGTATATGTACGGAAAATCGAAAATAAAACAGTTTCATTCTTAACTCTAATGTCTTAAAAATGAGGTAATTTTTAACTGCACTCGTTTTGCGTTAGTTCTGTTTTTGGCTGCAATGCCTCTCCAACGTTTGATTGAACGACCGCGGCGGTTGCATTTTCTTGTTGTTCTACATAAGTTAACGCTTTTTCTAGGACCTCTAGTCCTTCTGCATGTGACCTTTTTACTGGAATATTGTCAGTGGCTTCTACTTTGTTATCATCATTGTCATCACTGTCTATTTTATTAGCATTTTTGCATACTCTTTTAATTAATTCTTGGTCAGTCATTTCATCTTCCACACTATCACTGTTTAACCATTCACAAACATCAGTTTCCGTAACACTTTCACATCCTGATATTCTTGTAATAATTTGATATAAACTTTCATTTTCTTCTGTTTCTGTCTCTGAGTAATGTCTCTTCTCTTGTGGAATTAATTTTGACCAAGATTTTTCCAGAGTACTACTCTTTACTTGATTGCTGGCTGAAGCTGTCCAATATATAACATTTTTCAAATTTCTCTTTTTTAGACAATCAGTAAGATTGCCACCCTTATCTACTTCTTCTAAAATATGCTCCAATAACAAACGCCTGTAATTGCGTTTTACATTTTCCAGTACACCCTGATCCATAGGCTGAATGAGAGAAGTTACAGCAGGAGGCAAAAACATTGCTTTTATTTCCCCACGTTCAAGTTGCTCTGCACTTGGGTGAGTGAGGGCGTTATCTAGTAACAGAATACATTTTCTAGGATATTCATGTTCTTTTAAACAAAATCTCCAAAAAAACCAGTCTTTAAATAGAGTCGCGTTTATCCAGGCATTGTTTTGATTTTTATATAAAACAGGAAAAGCATTGCGACGAATATTCTTAAAAGTTCGTGGATTTGCTGACTTACCAATACATAATAAAGGGAGTTTGGGTCTTCCAGAAGCATTACTGCATGCAAGAACAGTAATACATTCTTTGCTACGTTTGTAACCAGGTGCTCCAGCTTCCGTTTTTGAATCTAATGTATTTGATGGCAACATTTTGTAGTTCAAGCCTGTTTCATCACAATTATAGATTTGGTCTGGTTGTAAACCATGTTCTTTCATAAGCTGCTCAAAATTCTCTGCAAATTTTTTTGCAGCAGATACATCAGCCGACAATCTTTCTCCACAAACTTTCAGTTGTACACCATGTATTTTTTTCCACCTGTCTAGCCATCCATTACTTGCAGAAAAATTTACAGGCCTTTCAATAACCGGCAACTCTTCGCTTAAACTCACTACCTTATGTTTTAAAATTGTTCCTGAAATTAGTATTCCACGTTCTCGATTATGTTAAACCATAAAAATAAAGAATCATCCACTTTTTGGTATTCACTGCGTTTCATACTTTTTCGTGCCTGTGTGGGCGATAACAAAACACTACACCATTTTTCAAGTTTTTCTCAATTTTTTCTCCACTCTGAAACAGTACTCACTGCTACACCTAAATCCTTCGCTATATTCTTAAGAAGTTCACCCTTATCTAAACCTTTCTTTCTTCTAAAAGTTTCTCTTTTAAGGTAATAACGACACGTTTACGCTTATTATTATAAAGCTCCATTTTGTAAAATATCTATTAAAACGAAACTATTACCTCTGCGATAATAATAGACGTAATGAGTAACTTATAACACTCGTCGACTAACCAAAACAGCGGTGAAATTCTAGACGTCGGGGAGTCCCCGACGCGTTAAGGAAACCACTCATCGTCTGTTTCGAATAATGGGGATTTTTTCGTTTAATGGGAATACAATTTGCTTTTTAACAGTTTGTTTCGGATAAGCCGGATTTCAGATAATCGCGATTCGGATAATCGGGATTGTACTGTAGTTATTTCTTAAAATTGGCAGATTTCCTTAAATTTTCAAACCAACAGCTTTCTATTTTTTAGACGGACAAAACAAACGAAAGAAAACTTCATTGTTATTTAGTTTTTCAGCAAGAATAAACTCCGTAATAAATATTTCTTTTATAAACTAATCTTCTTTTATATGCATAAAAGAAGAAAGCATTTTTTTTATCTAGAATATATGTTAAAAAATAAGTAAAAAAATATTTAAACCCGCTGGTTTTGCCTGAAACTCTATTAAAGAATATATTTTGTGTTTTTGCAGATGAGACGTTTTACAGTCAAAATTATAATATATTTTTAGGTGTGGGATAGTGCAGCTGATGTAACGGAAATTCATAAGGGGGTTCCAGCAGCCGTTTTTCCCAGAAACAAAGTAATGGCTAACGCACTTGGTAAATACATGTTGTAAGTGTAAGATTTTCATAATATTATTTTAACCTACGCCATGCGATCCAAAAGTTCCTGGACTAACGCTATAAAATCTGAAGTAGTTACTCTTTCCCACTGATGAAAAATTTTTTGGAAGGTCGATGCTGTTACTGCCTACAGCGCCGTCTGCGATTTGCGTTGTATTTCCTCTGCCGAAGCAGCGGCCCTTTAACCTCATATTTACAGATGACGAAATAGCCTGAGGTCACAGGTTGCCAGATCAGGCCAATAAAGGGAGTGGAGAAATCTTCGCTAAAAATTTCTGCGTATAGAACGAAACTTCGCCGCTGTCTTCCCCTCAAGTTCGGCCGGTCTTAAATTGGCTCACGACTTCGACCCCAAATGCTTTCCGACCTATTTTACACGGATCAGTAGCACTTTTCTCGAGTTTGAAACAAATTTTACTGCTGTTTTTTCCTGTCTTTACGCAAAAGTGCATACAGAACAAAGTGAACGAGATAGCAAGTTGAAACTTGTGATGCAGCCTTGTTAGGGATGTATTTACCGCCACGTATCGGCGTGTGTCGATACCATTTCGCATTCTTGCTATATAGTGTTAGTCCGGAAACATTCAGATCGCACCACGTCTTACGTTGGCTGATTATTGGTTTCTGGTTTTCCTAAAAAAAAGTACTTCGAGAAAATAAATTAGAAACAGGATCATTAAAATTACAATAATTGTAAATAGATTTTTACAGGGTGGTAAATAAGTTGGTGAATGGAGGAGGCAAGAGACAGAGAAAAGTTTAGAAGTTGTAAAAATAAAAGCGTAGTAAATTAAACCTGCAATTTTAAATTTTATTTAACTTTACTTAATTTTTTTTCTGTTTTACTGGCTCACGAACGTATTAGCTACGAGCATATACCATATATGGTATATATATATATATATATATATATATATATATATATATATATATATATATATATATATATATATATATATATATATATATACATTACCGTCAGAAAGTATTTGGCCACCTAGTTATTTCAGTCCCAAGACAACAAAAACCCAGATATATATATTTTTTAGTTTTAATGAATTATTATTTATTTTCACATTATTTACAGTCTAGAAAATCAGAAAAATATTCATGATTTTTCAGGCTTTTTCCCATCTATGTGACCTCCTTTTTTTTAATTACCGCTTTACAGAGTTTCGGCATTCTGTCCAGTAGTTTCTTCGGACTTTCTTCAGTTATTTTAACTCATTCTGCTTGTAAAAGTTCCCACAAGTGATTTTCTGATGTTGGATTGAGTTTTCGAACACACCTGTCCAAATGGTCCCACAGCAATTCGATGGAGTTCAAGTCGGGTGATTGTGAAGGCCAAGTCATCACTTCCAGGACGTCATCGGATTTCCATTGGTCCAAAAGTTCACTAATTTGTTTAGCAGAATGTTTAGGGTTGTTGTCATGCTGAAAAATATCTCTTCCAGAATCCAAAATTTCTTGATACTGTTCTTTTCGCATAATTCCTTCTATCCTAAAGATTTTTCAAACTTTACCGTTGCCAAAACAACCCCAAACCATTACTGAACCTCTACCATGTTTTACTGTAGGCAACTGACAGGCTTCTAATATCCTCTTTCCAGCTGACCGCCGCACGTAAACTCGTCGATTTGAACCTAAAATTTCGAATTTAGATTCATCGCTCCAAAGGACGGAATTCTATTGTTCTGATGTCCAATTTTCATGTTCTCGGGCCCATTCTAATCGTTTCCGTTTATTCACTTGCCTAAGAAGTGGTTTCGTCACTGCAAGTCTCCCGTGTAGTCCACCTTCTGCTAACCTGTTCTTCACGGTTGTCACGCTGATGGGGATGGGCCGCTCCAGGTGTACTTGAGTGGGGATTTCTGGTATGGTTAGGCAGCGATTGCGTCTGCTGGACATTGTTATAGCTCTGTCTTCAGCAGGAGTTGTTTTTCAAGGCCTTCCTGACCGTTTCTGGTTGAGAATTTCAGGTCTCGCAGAAATTTTTTTCACGATATAGTCCTTCTTTCGTTTTTGGCATTTTCACAAAACAATTGAGCTTGTATCAATGACAAAGTACTGTTTGCGAATGGTTAATTTCCAAAAGGGCAATGGTATTTACAGCATAGTTTTTATCATAAAATGTCACTAGGAATTTCCATAATCCCTAGAAACTTGAAATGAGTTCTTACTTCAACTGGAATTCTCAGAAATCGCCACAAAACGATTATCATGCACAACTTGGAAATTTGTTCTAATTGGTTTTTAATTTGTGATTTCACCAAAAAGGGTTATCTAAACAATTTTATGATGGGCACTTGTTAAGAACAATTAAATTTACCTAATATAATAAAAGGGTTTAATTAGGCATTAACTTTTGGCAGTTACATTGAAATTTCTAGGTGGGCAAATACTTTCTCACGGTAGTGTATATATCTGTATATATGTATATATATGTATATATGTATATATATGTATATATGTATATATATGTATATATGTATATATATGTATATATGTATATATATGTATATATGTATATATATATATATATATATATATATATATATAATTTAAAATCTGTAATGTCACAACGACCAGTCGCTAGCGCCGGATTCGAATCAGCGACTATCGGATCACATATCAGGCTATCGAAACCGGCCAAAAAATATATACTGATATTAAATAGTTTTGGATGTAAGTTTAATACTTTTTGCGATATTGATGGTTAAAAATTGACATTTTTTACAGTCGAGCAGATTATATTAACTTTTCAACGTAAAGTCAACTAATTAGTTAATATTCGTTTGAACCACAAATGATGTTTTAGATTTAATTGACAGGTTGGACAGATTTCTGGGGCCGGTTGACATTTCCAGACCGGTGCTTATTGAGACACCCTAAAAATACATATTTTAAATAACATTATTCTTATTAGTGGGGAACCAGAATTTAAAGAAAAATAATCAAGTTCTTTCCAGGTACCATCTGAAAACATTCGACAAGGTCGCCACGAGACACTATGTGAGATCAAGTCAAATGTTTCATACCAATATGGTGCAAGCTCCGGCGTTGATGTTACTCAGTAAAACTGATCCAATTGGTACAGAAAGCTCGAACCAGCGAGCTAAAGAGAATTGGGAGAGTATGGGTATGAAGGTGAGACCATTTATTTGTAGCTTATATTAAGATTATAATAATAATCCCTGTGACCGACATCAATCCCTTTTAAAGGAATGTTAATATTTAGGATGAGCGTTTCTGTATTTTTAATACATTTTATGAAAAATGTTTTTTACAAACCGTAAACTCCTTTGGCAGTATGGATATAAATGAATCTTGCAACTGTTTCATACTACTTGCTATATCCTGGCGTATACATACACGGGTTTATGTATGTGCTGTGTTTTGCTGCGTCATTATCAGGAATGGAATAAGAATTATCAACATTACCGTCTGCTGGTCTGGTATATTCAGGAACCATCTATTCTAAAGTTTTCTCACAGAAAGTTGACCATATTTTCGACAAACAACCCCACGGCGACACCGGGGAAGTATAGCTTAAAATATATAATTATATAATGCAAAAAAATCGACAGCTTTTTGACTTTCAACCTCTCTGAGATTATTGAAAATTCGTTTAAAGTGAATGTAAACCTCCGATTTTAAATGACTAATAATCGAACCCATTGACGGAATCCACATTCGTGTATTACGTATTCTTTACGGGTTTTTTAAAATACATTTTAATTTTTTGTTGTTTTATCACTAGGTACTTCTTCGAGTGCCTATCCGTGCCGAATGTTGGCGATCTTCAGCAATATCTCCGCTCTGTCCATTACTGCCCGAAACAGATCTGTTGTCAATGTGGAAAACCAAGTTCTCAAATTTTTAAGCCATGAAATTCGCCTTTTATCGTTCGCAGTCATATCATCAATTTAAAATCAAAATACTACTTTTACGCACATATACAAGTTTATATTTATTTATGGAAGTTGATGTCTATCAAATTGAATAATACATAAATTTCTAAGAACCGTTTGCATCAGTGCTGTTTTAGTCATCAAACTTCTGCAAAACTTATAAATAAGACTATTTATTTAGTTCTCCCTTTTTTTTGGTTTTTCTTACTGTTGTTTATAATTGTATTTTTTTAAGGTCGACTGGAAAATTTTCGAAAAATCTCCACACGTCGGCCATTACAGAAAATACCCGAAAGAATATGTAGCTCAAGTACATAAATTTTTGAGCAGTCTCAACTTAAATAAAATTAAACAAAAACAACACGAATCTGAAGAATATTCTAAGGAAGCTCAAGCTGAGATATAAGTATATTAGTTCTTAAATGTAACAGAAAGATTATTGTAGCTATTTTCGTCTTACGTGTTAGTAAGGTGCCTTAAAAAAAGTAAATCGAATTTTCGAGAAATAAAACAAGAATTTTTTTGAAGATTTGAATTTTCTCTCTAGACACAGGTATTCAGATGATTCAAAAAAAAAGTGATATAGAACTGTTTATTTATTTCTCCATAGGACGTTTAAAAGTAAAAATAACTTTTTATTTGGAATTCGAAAACAATAATCTTAACGAATGTGTCTATAATGTAATAATATATTTATAATTCATGTTATTGAACGTCTAAAAAATGGAAAAAAGAAAATGTAACTATAATTTTCGCTGATGTATGAACTGGTTTTATTATTATTACCCTAAAAAAATAATTTGTATGGTTTTAGAAAGTCTATTGCATATTTTTGATAATAAAAAATATTCACATTGACTTTGTAAACGACTAGGCTTTTTCTAATTGTCATCTACCATTGGATCACAAAATTTAAGATTGTTTTAATTTTAATCACTTCGTGACTTAAATAGAATGATACGAACTGTCTTGATCTGTTTTTAACCACCAATCCGGAGATTTACACGGTCAGCGTAAATCCGCCGTTAGGTTCTTCCGACCATAAACTACTTTCGACATCGAGTATTCTACCAATCAGTGACAGAGAGGCGCCCAAACCGCGCAAGATTTGGCACTACAAATCTGCTAAATGGGAAGATCTCATGGAATATTTTCGAACTTTCCCTTGGTTGGACGTTCGTTTTCGATCCGACGACCCATCTGACTGCGCCAGGGAGGTTTCCGATGTTATTTTGGCCGGTATGGAGGCTTACATCCCTTTTTCGAAGAAATGCCTTCCAACGGCAAGCCTTGGTTTGACCTAAAATGCAAAGAAGCTGTTGCTTCTAAACATCTTGCATACCGACAGTGGCGTGAACATCCTAACACCATAAATCGTAACATCTTTGTTCGTGCCAGGAACAGATGCAAAGAAATTATCGACGAAACCAAGAAGGTACACAATCAACGGATTAGAAACAAACTTCTCGCTTGTCCCGGCAATTCCAGGTCCTTTTGGTCAGTCGCTAAGGCAGTTAGTCAAAATTTCACCAAATCCACCATACCACCACTCACACGGCCAGATAATTCTATTGCAACGACACCTGTTGAGAGAGCGAACTTGTTGGCTGAACTCTTTGCTTCACATTCTACTGTCGATTTCCAAGGAAAAACACCACCTACTATTCCCATAGTGCAGTCAAGGATGCCCGATATTGTCTTCAGACATCGTATCATAGAACGTATTTTGATGAAGCTAGACACCAAAAAGTTTTCTGTAGACTTTTCAACCTCTCCTACAGAAAGGGAATATTTCCTTCCTGCTGGAAATGTGCCACAGTTCAGCCGATACCTAAAAAAGGCAAGAAGACCTTGCCAAATAACTACCGACCAATCGCACTACTCTCAATAATATCGAAAGTCATGGAAAAGGCTATCAATCAGCATCTTCTAAAATATCTTGAAGGATTCAACATTATTAGTGATCACCAATATGGCTTTCGTAAAAATAGATCAACAGGAGATCTTCTGACTTATGTAACACATGTTTGGAACAACGCAATTGAACACTTTGGAGAATCTCAAGCGGTTTCTCTTGACATATCCAAGGCATTTGACCGTGTTTGGCACGATGGGCTGTTGGCTAAGCTACGTTCTTATGGTATGTCTGAAAAGTTCTGTTTGTGACTCTCATGTTTCCTCAGAGAGCGTTCTTTACGAGTGGCACACCTTCACTATCAACGCCGGTGTGCCCCAAGGTTCCATACTGTCTCCTACTCTCTTTCTCATTTACATTAACAATCTGCTGGAAAAGACCGAGAATTCAATCTACAGCTTTGCAGATGACAGTACACTTATCTCTTCATTCACTTTGAACGCTCGGACATCGACTACTCAGACGAATATCCGCAGACAGCAGGAAGTCATTCAACTTAACAAAGACTTGGAAGAAATTCTATCTTGGGGTGACAGTAACCAAGTGGAATTTACCGCTACAAAAACCCAGGCGGCAGTTTTTTCTAAAAAAGTTAACGTTGCAGAACCCGACATAGTTATGTCGGGGCACTCCATCCCCCTAACATCGTCACTCAATCTGTTAGGCGTTAATTTGGGAGTAAATATGTCCTGGCATGAACATGTTGCAGGCATAGCAAGGAGAGCTTGTCAAAAGTTGGGAATATTGTTTCGAACCAGAAAGCTTTACACTCCACAACAACTGTTAATTCTTTACAAAGCTCAAATTCGACCAACTATGGAATACTGCTCCATGTTTGGAGCTCCGCTCCCAAACATACACTGCATTTGTTGGATTATATCCAGAGAAGAGCTATTCGTCTGACTGGACACCCGGAACTGACCGACGGCCTTGATTCGCTGGAACATCGAAGAACGCTTGGCGACTTGAGCCTATTCTACAAGTACTTTCATGGAAAGTGTTTTAATGATGTGGCCCGTTTAATTCCTCCCAGAGCGGTGCATATTAGAAGTACACGTCGCGCTAATACTTCACATCCGTATGAGGTTCAGCTTGTTACTCCTCGTACAACGCTTTTCAAGCAGTCTTTTATATGGAGAACATCATACCTTTGGAATAGTTTGCCCAGGACTGTGTTTCCCATCGAGTACAATCTACAGCGATTTAAGAACAACGTGAATCGCTTTCTCCGCACACGTGTCGCTCCTATAGCGCTTTAGGGACTTCCCGGTAGCACGTGTGCTAAACCCATAAAAAAAAAAGAACTGTCAGAGTATACTAAATCCACCATCTTGGTTGCCATATATATACATATGTATATATATATATATATATATATATATATATATATATATATATATATATATATAGTAAAAAAACCAGACTTACCCTTTCGTGACATTTTATCAAATCAACCTCAAATGCCAGGAGGCATGGTAGATTACTCCTACAAAAAGCAAAGATTCATTCATTATTTGCAGAAATGTATGATAATGTAAATATTTTTTTTAGATATAGGATACTAGTAATAAGGATTTAATATTGTATACGTAATTCTATTTATGTACGAGTATTAAACTAGTGTTATTGTTTTTAAATACGAGATTTAAACGTAGGTTAAGTTACAGGTTGTTTTTCCTTCTATTTAAATCTATTTTTGCCATAAATTATTCATGAAAGTTTTGTTTTACAGGTTACGACCAATGAATATTTGGTTTTGACCATATCATTGAAATTATTGATTCGATGTGTTATAAATTATTGCTTGAGGTTGACGCGAATCCTAACTTGAATTTGACACTTTAAAATGGAAGACTCATAATATCTTATCTGATCAAAATAGGGAAAAACCACAATAATATTAATTTGAATGTAAATATAGTCTTTTATAAAGTTTTGAATGCGTGTTTCAAAAACAAAAATACAGATCTATTAACAAACTAGAAAGGAAACCTATTCGCATCATATTTCTTTTTTAATTAATTTATTAAAAGAAATTAAAAATTATACTTATATATATATATATATATATATATATATATATATATATATATATATATATATATATATATATATATATATATATATATATACAGTACAATCCCGATTATCCAAATCGCGATTATTTGAAATCCGGCTTATCCGAAACAAACTATTAAAAAGCAAATAGTATTCCCATTAAACGAAAAAATCCCCATTATTCGAAACAGACGATGAGTGGTTTCCTTAACGCGTCGAGGACTCTCCGACGTCTAGAATTTTACCGCTGTCTATGTTTTGGTTAGTCGACGAATGTTATAAGTTACTCATTACGTCTATTATTATCGCAGAGGTAAAAGTTTCGTTTTAATAGATATTTTACAAAATGGAGCGTCATAATAATAAGCGTAAGGATTTAGGTGTAGCCGTGAGTACTGTTTCAGAGTGGAGAAAAAATCGCGAAAAACTTTGAAAATGGTGTAGTGTTTTGTCATCGCCCACAGGCACGAAAAAGTATGAAAAGGGGTGAATACCAAAAAGTGGATGATTCTTTATTTTTATGGTTTACACAGAATCGAGAACATGGAATACCAATTTCAGGAACAATTTTAAAACATAAGGCAGTGAGTTTAAGCGAAGAGTGGCCGGTTATTGAAGCGCCTGTAAATTTTTCTGCAAGAGATGGATGGCTAGACAGGTGGAAAAAAAGACATGGTGAACGCGAAGCTTTGGGCTTGGTAAACTGATACTGTTTTTCGGCTTAAAAAAATCACATGCCATAATAGGCCACTTTACGAAATATAAATCATTAATAACTAGATGTGGAAAGTAGGTTACGGGTGTGGTGCTCTCTCTTTTATATCATGACTAGCCGTGCCCGCGGCTCCGCTCACGTGGACTTCATTTACTATTATCATCACTGCTTATTCTTTATGTTACCTAACTTAATAAAATATATCTTATAACCTGGCCAGAAAACATATGTTTTTCATAAAAAACACATAAATCAGATAAGTGGTTCTTGAGTGCTAAGCGCACTAATGGACAGACAGAAAGACGTTGCGTTTTATATATATTATAGAGTTTTTTTGATAAATATTAAGTTAAGAATTAAAAAAACTGGTTCTCGAATAATAAGCATACTAACGGACAGACAGAGAGACGTTGCATTGTATATATATATATATATATATATATATATATATATATATATATATATATATATATATATATATATATGTATATATATATATATATATATATATATATATATATATATATATATATATATATATATATATATATGTATATATATGTATATATATATATATATATATATATATATATATATATATATATATATGTATATATATATATATATATATATATATATATATATTATAGATTATTATTATTATTATTATATAACCTAACCAGTGAACATATGTATGAATTCAAAAAAAAAAAAACGTAAATCATTCTCGAGTGATAAGCGCACTAACGGACAGACAGATTGACAGAGAGACGTTGCATTTTATATATATTATGTTCTTTGCTACATGATATTATTCCATATTTAATGGTTTAGGCAGTGTATTGCAAAAGAACGCGCTAACGGCACACTTTTTTCCGACTTGATTCACTATTATCGTCACTGCTTATTTCTTATGTTACCTACGTAATGTAATAAAATATACCCTATAACTTGGCCAGAGAACATATGTATGTTTTAAAAAAAAAACACTTAAATCGGATGAGTGGTTCTCGAGTGATAAGCGCACGGACAGACAGACAGACGTTGCAGTTTATATATATTATAGATATAGATATTCTTTGCTACATGATATTGTTCCATATTTAATGGTTTAGGCAGTGTATTGCAAGAAAACGCGCTAGCGGCAATCTTTTTTCCGACTTGATTCACTATTATCATCACTGCTTATTCCTTATGTTACCTAACGTAATAAAATATAGCCTATAACGTGGCCAGAGAACATATGTAACGTTTAAAAAAAAAGCACGTAAATCGGATAAGTGGTTCTTCAATGATAAGCGTACTAACGGACAGACAGGCAGAGAGACGCTGCATTTTATATATATTATAGATTAAATAACTGAACTTCTAGCTACTATAATCGGCAGTCTTGGATTACCAATATAGGTTTTTTTTTTTTTTTTTTTTTTTTTTTATGGGTCTAGCACACGTGCTGCAGGGAAGTCCCTAAAGCGCTCTAGGAGCGGCACGAGTGCGGAGTGCTTTTATCAAAGCAACGCATGCCAGCTGTGTTCTCTGTTTTTACGCCGCAATATCTCGAACAAGATACCGTAACACTATCGGCGTTAAGCCCACGCTAAATATTTTCTTGATCCAGAAAATGAAAGGAATAGAGAACACGTTTCCCAGTGCCCGTAATACAGTAATGATGAACATGCGGAGTACTGCCATTTACAACCAATTAAAAAGCATAAGTTTTAAAAACATTACTCGGATTTGGAATATTCGATTTAATGTTTTAAAACTAGTAATTTTTATTACTTACGCGGCATTAACACACCTTAAGATTATTTAAAAGACCTATTACCTTAAATTTTAATTTTAATTAATATATCTTTTAAAATTGTCTGTTCCATTAAAGATGGGAATCGTATTTTTTTTTTTAAATATGGCATGTGAAAAATATTTGAAGTTCACTTCTTTGTTAGGAATATATATTTTTTGTTTTTGCTGATACACTTCAAAATTTAACATAATTTCTTTCAAAGCAAAAATAACACTGTAAAAATCACAAAAACTGGAAAAACATACAAAAATACTAGAAAACAAACCGACAAAAATGAAGCAAAGTTGATATTACCCGCAATATCCGTATCTTTGTTTCTCTCGACTATCCTGGCGAAGAAAGGCTGATGACGGACAACATTTGACATTTAATGAAACACATTCAAGCATAAGATAATACTAACATGAAATTAATCGCTTAATATCTTGATCTGGAGTTTGAAACGATGTGGTTGAAAATGGCGGTCATTTCCGATGTACTCCTATCAAAATCGGAATTCCCACTTGTTCATGCGCATTCCCGTATGCCCTCCATTCTCTTACTTGGTAGCATTTCTTTTCCTCGGAATTAATCATAACACAGGTAACGTGATAATAGGCACAAGACCGATCCGTCCCGATTGCTTTCCGTCCAAGAAGCAAGGACTTTTAAGATGAGGAGCATCACATAACATAAGAGATATTGTTCCAAAACAGTTCTACTAATATCAATCTCCCGCTATTAAAAACGCAATGTTTTTTCAGTATAATTTTATGTGTTGCAGCGACATTTAGTCATCGTAATTCAAGAATAGAAGGCCCAAGAGTAGTTCTTAATTTGGTAGAGTTGTAGGGATAAGTTATGACAAATTTTAATTGCAAGCTGTAAACCGAATCCCTTGGTGCAAGAGAGAATGTTAGAACACGACATTATAAGAATTTGTGAGGAAAACAATATTTTTGTTAAATCTTGAGAACTGTTGTTCTGAGTTCCTATTAACTGTCACAAATTATACTGGTTACCAAGTGAATTTAACCCCATCAGGATTAATTGAAACGCTGCAATTTTGTTTTGAAAAATGAGTTAACGTCTTTCTACCAAAGGCTGTATGTTATATATATATATTAACAGTGAGGTTGCAGATTAGCAAATATTGGTATTTCAGTTTGCTTATAGAACCAGAAGCTTTTGATCGCTATCAATTGTACCTAGCCAATTTAATAAATGTTTGTTTTACTTTAGAAACATAACTTGCAGCTTTTGTGATAATGAATTGGTTCTTAAGGTGCAGCATGAGTTAAAATCTTAATAAGATTGAATGTTTTAAAATATAATTTTTATACTTTTATGTAGTTTTTAAAATAAAAATTCTTTCAAATAAACTTTTAGCTTATTTTTCTTTAAAAATCACAAATAGGGTTACTAAAAGTAAGGTTGTTGGGCCAGTTACAAATAGGACATAGTTATTAGTGTTAAGTACCATGCCAAATGGGTTCGAGTTGAATGCGGTGTTTATCAATGTTTTTAAGTTGTAACAAAAATATAGACAAAGTAGATCTAAAAAGACAAAGCTAAAGTAATTTTTCTAAATAAAATAGATTCGCTTTTGAACTTTGAAGTTATTAACTTTAAAAGCTGTATTTGTTTAATAGTAAGTATAGTATTTTTCAAGATCTAAGAAAATGATTCGGCAAATTGATGCAATAAAAACATTAAACGACCGTTAGGATCTTCGCACGTACCTGGCCGTAACAGGGTCGTAACGCTATTTCGTATTTATAAATATAAAGAATATTCTTCATTTTATCTGCAGTATGACACTGAAATAGTGTGTATTATAAAGTTCAATAGTATCTTAAAATGTCCGAAGCCCTTTCCATCAGAAGCCGCAAGTGTTTGCCCGTTCAGGCAAAAGTGGTAGTTAAAAGTGTTTATTTAAAGTTAGTGAAGCGAGGCCACGAAAAGTACTTTTCATTGATGGAGACATCAGCTTTAACAAGCATCCCTGAAAGTACAGTTTGGAAAATTGTAAATAATTCGATAGCGCCTAAAAAAACACGAAAAGACAAAGGCGTGTCGAAATGTATTGAGTTCTGTCAAGAAGACTTAATCCGCCGCAAAATTTATGAAATGTATGCAGAACAAAAAGTTCCTACGTTATTGTCACTTTCACGGAGGCTGTCCGAGGATAGTTGTGATATAAAATGTTCCACTACAACTTTATGGCGTATTCTACGTCGTTTGGGCTTTTTATTCAAAAAAATAGACAAAACTTATAATGCAATCACGGCGCTTACAACAAGTCAGAATGGAATATCTTGAAAAAATAAATACAGCTAGACTGAAAAATCGAACGATAATCTACCCAGATGAGAGTTGATACGACACCTATGACACACCCAGTAAGAGATAGATTGATAAATCCAAAAAATTCCACACCAAAGCTCCATCAAATAAAGGTAAAAGAATAACTATTTTACATGTGGGGTCAGAAGAAGGCTGGATACCAGAATGTCTATTTCTAGAAGCCAAGAATATTTCAGATTCCAGCTTGGATTATCATTGTGGTACAACTGCTGAAGGTTTTGAAGATTGGCTTCAAAACAAATTAATGGCGAATATACCACCGAATAGCTGTATTGTGACGGATAACGCATCCTATCATAATCGCCAAATGAATAAGGTACCAAGTTACACCAGTAGAAAAAGGGAAATACAAGCCTTTTTGTGCGAACGTGACATATATTTCCATGAAAGTTATACCGTTAAACAATTGTTAGAAGTTTTAAAAAGTTACAATTTTTCAAAGGAATATGTTTGTGATAAAATTGCAAAGGAAGCACGACACGAAATAATTCGGCTTCCACCATATTACTGTTTCTTTAATGCGATCGAGTTGATATGGCATAAAATAAAGTCTAATATACGCACTCACAATAATACACCCACTTTAAACAGTAGTGTGATTGAGTTGATAAAGACAGAAGTCAAAAATATAAACCACTGAAAACTGGAAGAACTGTATTCAACACGTCAAAAAAATTGAAAACTCGTATAGATGTATGTACATAAATATAAATAGTTTAGAACCTCTAAAAAAACTTATTATTGATTTGCAAGATAGTAGCGATAGCGAAATTGAACTAGATATTAATTAATAACCAAAATTGTAACAAATGTACGCGAGGACACTGTACACTGTTTTAATATATTTGTGTAATTACTATATTGTGTATTATTCAGTACATAAAACATTAAAATTCAACTGTCTTATCACAATAAAATTTTAAACCCAACAATTATACAATCAGGTATAGTGCGGCCCTGCACGATGCCTTGTCATTAAACAGCCATAAATTAATCACTTTCGAATCTTGTTGAATTTTGAATGGGTATAGGTAGCTAAGTCACTTTCTTAGATCGTGAAAAATACTATACTTATATTATAATAACCTTTTCAACTATTTCGTCCTCAAGTTTAATATTTTTTTTGGCATAATGAATTCGTAATGTTATTAATTATCATAATTATATTTAAAATATATACTTATTTTATTTATAAATAAGATACAATAATTTGTATCTCTGGCTGCTGTAAACCTAGTTTGGAACGCATATTTACCCTTTGTCGGAAGTTGTTTAAAGCCACAACCTGATAAAGAACCGTTAGGTGGCGGTTTTGTTAGGATTCCACTCCTCGTTTATGAAAATTAATGACTAAAATCGAACAAAGTCTATATTTTAGCAATTATTCACTGTTCTCTCATCTGTCTGGAACGCATACTTACCCTCTGTCGGAAGTTGTATGAGGTCACAGCCTTATAAAGAAATTGTTCAGTGAGTTGCTAACAATTACCGCTAGACGACGGTTGGGTTAGGATTCTACTCCCCATTTTTATAAAAATCAATATCATCTACTAAAATTGAACAAAGTCTATATTTCAGCAGTTATTTACTGTTCTCTCATCTGTCAATCCATCTGGTCGAGCAAGGCATGAATTGTGGCAGAATAATTCATGCATTTTGCGTCGCGATAACGTTCAATTGTAAAATGCGATAATTATTGATAAAGTAATGAAACCATAGCTATTTCACAAGCACTGTTTTTACTAGATATGGTACCGTGTGACTTTTTTCTGTTCTCCAAGCTAAAGTTGTCACTTTTAAAATAATTTTTTTTTATGGAGGTATAAAATGATCAATGATTCTCAAAACACACTCCAAATGAGTTTTCAACAAAATTTTTTTCCTATCTTTACTGAAAACTGAAATTTTTGTTTTATATATATATATATATATATATATATATATATATATATATAAAATATATATATATATATATATATATATATATATATATATATATATATATATATATATATATATATATGTATGTATGAATATATACGAGTATATATCAGATCTGGGAAAAAGTTCGTGGCTTTTTTTAGTAAAATTCAACTCCTCCATTATTATCGACAATGTTTCGCCATTTTTCGGGTAGAGCCATGATGCCATCGGTGAAGAATTTCTGTGGTTTCTTGTTGAAAAACTGAATCAAGTGGTTTTCACAGGTTTCTTTTGAAAGCAGCTTAATTCCATTGAAAGAGTTCTCCAAAGATTGGAACAAGTGATACTCAGAGGGTGCTATGTCTAGACTATACGGTGAATGCATCAAAACTTCCCAACCAAGCTATCGCAAATTTTGGCAGGTCATCAAAGAAGTGTGTGGTCAGGCGTTGTCATGATGGAAGACAACACCTTTCCTATTAAACAATTCGGGCCGTTTTATTTCAATTGCCTGGCGTAATCTCTCTAGTTATCCACAGTAGAGTTGAGAATCAATCGTCTGACCAACTGGAAGTAGTTCATGGCGGACGATTCCCTTCCAGTCTCACCACACACACAGCATCACCTTTTTCAGCGTCAATCCTGGCTTCGCGAACGCTTGTGATGGCTCACCATCCCTTGTCCACGATCTTTTACGCTTCCGATTGTCGTACGTGATCTATTTTTCATCACCGGTTATGACACGTTTCAGAAATGGCTCGATTTTATTGCGTTTCAGCAGTGCATCGCAGATGTTAATTCGGTCTATCATGTTTTTCGCGCTCAACTCATGAGGAACCCATACATCGAGCTTCTTTTTGTAGCCAGCTTTGTGTAAATGGTTCAAAACCGCTTCGTGGTCAATGCCTAGCTCCATACCAATATCGACACTGCTGATATGCTTATCTTGCTGGACTTTTTCAAGAATTTTATCAGCTTTTACAGTGATTGGACGACTAGAGCGTGACTCATCTTTCACATCAAAATTACCAGAACGAAAGCGAGCGAACCATTTTCGTGCAGCAGATTCTGATAAAGTACCTTCACCGTACACAGCACAAATTTTTTCACATGCCTGCGCAGCGTTCTCCCCGTTGTCGTAATAATATTGCAAAATATAGCGCAATTTTTCATTACTTTTCTCCATTTTCAAACGCAAACAACTTTCCAACCACTGCACTAATTTCGATGTTTATACACTCAAAGTAACACGCGGAGTGTCACTTCCGAGTGTCGCTGGGATCTGTGTTTCTTGAGTTATTTGCAATTGACGCCATCTATATATATATATATATATATATATATATATATATATATATATATATATATATATATATATATATATATACCAGATAAATTATTAAACTCTCATGATAATTTTCGTTCGATCTACACCATGTATAGAATATTCCAGAATTTTTTTAAAATACTTTTCGAGAAAAAGGGGAGAACAGCGATTTTTCGCAAACTTTTAAAAATAATACAAAGAAAAATGTGCCCTAGTATTACATCATATATATTTTTGAACTTGTGTTTTCACGCGCTTTCATTTGAGACCTCACTCGGAGAAAATTGGGTGTGACTCGAATTTTTAAAATCTGTCATGGCTAGCGATGGACAATTTGTAACCATTTTTTTACAATAAAGCGACATTTTTACAGAAAAATCTCACAAAATTAATTCACAAACCCAATATAATGTCATATTTAGAGATGCATTAAGTTTATGAACACACAAACAAATATTCTGTAGTGGGTTTCCATAGAGAACATTACGAAGTTTTCAAAAACTCTAACTCCCTCACAACCAATTAAATTATAAGTATAATATTTGTGTTTAATGTTTCGTGGTTGTGCTGATGTTTTCTGACTTCGGAATACAGAAACGAATAGCACGATGAAGCTCTTAGGATCAAAAAATTCTGGCGATAAAATAACCCTCCGTTCGGAATTCCGAGTAGTTACCAGCTCGGGGACGTCACCATGGGGAGATCGAAATTTTTAAGTAGATTTCGGCATATACGAGCTTTGAACTAGAACGTAAATTTAGTACACCAACAGCTGCAATTCATATGCTCCCTCTCAGCGAAACTAAGGTCTGTTCATCCACAATCACAGTCGATCTTCTCTATTAAGGCTACTATTTCTATTCCCGGTTTAGTCATAACTTTGGAATCTGCCGTTTTGTCAGAGGCAATCTTGCTTGCTAACACGGAAAGGCTTCGGAGTCTAGAATCTCGGATGTTACATGGTTAAAAATAATAATTCAACAAACCACAAGGTTCTTCTGCTACCTCTATCGACCACCAAGTAGTACTAACTTTAGAAGATTTTTCGTTTATTTTGCAGACACTATCGATTATTTACAGATTAATCGTTCAAGAGCCGAAATTGCTTTTCTGGGCGGCTTTAATGTCCACAACATCAATTTGTTTAAGTATTAAAATACTACCGACGAACAAGATGGCAAACTCTTAATCAGTTCCGAATTCACCCCCCAAAACTAACCCTTAAGTCAAAATTTAACTTTCAAAGCTCCACGGCTCTGATGAAGCCATCAATTCCTATATTAGTGCCAAATTCCAGCTTTCTATGTCAAATAGTTTCGGAGAAAATGGAGTGTGACGGACAGACAGACACTGAAGTGATCTTATACGTGTTCCGTTCGAAACACTAAAAAGAAGTCTACTTTTAAAATAAATGTCTATTTATCTTGTTTTAACTTCAACAATAGGCTTAGGCATTAGAAACAAACATGCGTATACAAATAACTGATATTAATATTGTCCCGATATCCAGATGCTTCATTCAGTAAGTGAAAAGTGTTTGGGTAATCGAGTACTAAAAGAAAGAGGAAGCCATTTAAAAGCGACCACGTGAGTGCAATTTTATTTTTGCATTCTAAACAAAAGAATATTTGATTTAATTCTGTTTAATGTAGTTTTTGTGAATAGTTTTTAATTACTTTTAAATAAAACGATCTTGTTTCCATTCCTATTTTTACTTAAAACTTGCTTGGATTATTCGATAAAAAAAATGAATTTGGAGAATTTGCATAATTAATATTTTTTGTTTCATTTAAACAAAACAGTAGTAACTACAATTTAATAACTTCTACATTTTTTATCATAATATAAATAATATTAGAGCCAGCAACGTTCATATGCTATTCTTTAATTTAGATTAAAAACTCCACATCATCATCAACCAACCTATAACCTGAGATTTATTCTGCTCCTATGTGGATTTTATGCTGTTCCCAAAGCTTTACATGCACGGTGCTAATAACATATGTTATCTATTCTGTACCAACGCACTTAACCTTATATAGTTTTCTACTTGAAAATACCATCTGTTCTCATTAATAAACAACTAGTTCAACAGAACTATGTTAGATGGCGATCCAGTGCACCGACGCAGGAATAAACATCGTTTGAAATGCTAGTAGACGCGAGTTCTTTCACTCAAATAAATCAGAGTGAGTTCAGGCTCCGGTTTGCCCGACAGGTTTGCCTGCACAGGTAGACCTGCGCAGGTAAACCGGAGAGTATATTGTAAAACCTGTACAGGTTTGTTGCACTGTACAGGCGACCGGAGTAAATATGGAAAAACATATTTTTATTTATTAGGATACGCAATGGTATTTGTCCTTTTTAGTGTTCCGTACGGAACACTTATAAGTGTCACACCAGATTTTCTCCGAAAGTATTTGTCATAGAAAGTTGAAATTTGGTAATAATATAGGAATTGATGGCCTCATCAGAGCCGTGTAGTTTTTGAAAGTTAAATTTTAACTTAAGGGGTTAGTTTTGGGGGTGAAATCGGAAGTGAAAAAAAAAAATTTTTACTAGGTCATCGTGTGTGGTGTCAAATGAAAGCTTGTGAAAACACGAATAAAAAATATATATATATAAAATATAATACTTGGGCTCACTTTTCTTTGTATTATCTTTAAAAATCGCGAAAAATCGCTGTCCCCCCCCCCACCTTATCTCAAAAAGTACTGATCAAAAAATTTTGAAAAAAATTCTGGAATATTCTCCAGGGGGTGTGGATTGAACGAAAATTATCACGAGTGGATTACCTTTAATAATTTATTTGGTATATAAAAAAACAAAAATTTCAAGGTCATCAGTATTCAGTAAAGATTGGAAACAAACTTTGTTGAAACCTCCTTTGGGGTATATTTTGTGAAGTCACTGATTATTTTATACCATCGTAACAATTTTTTTTAATTTTAAAAGCAATCAACGTACGGAACACTAATTGTGCAAGTTCAACTTGCACTTGACCGGTTATTTTTTATTTAGTGAGGTTTCAAAAGAGCAGGTTTGCATAAAACGTTTATATTTTTGTTTTGTGGTTTGTGTGTGCTACTTTTGTTTTTATTTAAATTAAAAAGATTTATTAATTTAAAAGTTTAGAGAAATGTCTAAATGAGTTTTAAAACAAGCGATTGAAGAGTTTATCGAAATCTATAAGTATACGAAAATCAAAAGTAAAGAGTATCATAACAAAGCACAGAGGAAGCAGCCTATGCCAAAGTAGTAAAAAAACTTCAAGAAAGTGAGCCAGATTCAGTTAAAGACGATGTAGTAAAAAAATAAATAATATGAGGTGTAACGTAAGAGAAGAAAAAAAGAAGTATGAAGCTTCTATGATCTGGTGCATCCGCTGATGACATATACAAGCCAAAATTATGGTACTTCCATCTCTTTGATTTTCTGGGGGATCAAGATACCCTCAGATCATCCTTTTCTAACCTGGAAATGGATGAAGAAGAAGATTTACAGGTAATAATGCTCCCTAAAGAACTAGGTATATATTTTTCATTTTCATACAGTTAAGAAAAACAATAATTCTGAAATAATAATAATAAAATAATTTATTTTTTTATTCTGTTTCGCTGTTGTAAATAAATTTGTCCTGCCATGGTACTTTGCCCTCATTTACGAAGTATTCCATGAAGTTTTCTCGAACATTTTTTGTATTCTTAAAAACATTTCCCTGATTCCGCCTTTGTAAATGTTCCATTCTTGAAGAGGTAGTATCATAACCTTACGTAATGATGCTTTCAACTTCTATGTCTTCGCGATAGTAACATTTTTGTGGTGCACAAGGGGTTGGTGTAATTTTAGTCAAAAAATTATGTAATGCCCAAGTTGCCATAACTTTTTTTTTGTTTTCCGTATGGAACACTTATAAGATGACTTTGGTGTCTGACTGTCTGTCTGGCACACTCGATTTTCTCCGAAAGTATTTGTCACAGAAAGTTGAAATTTGGTAATAATATAGGAATTGATGGCCTCATCAGAGCAATGTAGTTTTGAAAGTTAAATTTTGACTTAAGGGGTTAGTTTTGGAGGGTGAAATCGAAAGTGAAAAATAAATTTTTTACTAGGTATATATATATATATATATATATATATATATATATATATATATATATATATATATATATGTATGTATGTATGTATATATATATATATGTATGTATGTATGTATGTATGTATGTATGTATATATATATATATATATATATATATATATATATATATATATATATGTATGTATGTATGTATGTATATATATGTATGTATGTATGTATGTATGTATGTATGTATGTATGTATATATATATATATATATATATATATATATATATATATATATATATATATATATATATATATGTATGTATAAAAACAAAAATTTCAAGGTCATCAGGTTTCAGTAAAGATTGGAAACACAACTGGGGTGTGTTTTGTGAAGTCACTGATCTTTTTATACCTCCGTAACAAAATTTTTTATTTTAAAAGTAGTCAAGGTACGGAACACTAATTGCGCAAGTTCAACTTGCACTTGACCGGTTATTTTATATTTTCTGGCTTGCAATTAATTTGTGTGTGGTATACGCGAAATCTCGAAGACAGAATACCAAACACATTTTCCACAATACGTATAGCGCGAGACAGACGGTATTTGAAAATGTTTTTTTTCTTTACAATCTAAATCTCCTTGCCTAAAAGGCTTCAACATGTCAGTTCTTAGAGCAGCAACTTTATCCGGTTCTGGTATATGCAGTACCTTTCCGTCAAGTCTCTCATAAAATTCACTTTCCTTTAATACTCCTCCATCTGAAATTCGTCCATTGACTCCAAAATCGACCATAATAAAGCGATAATTTGCTTCCACTACAACCATAAGCACCATACTATGTTGCTTTTTATATTTATAAAATTCTGACCCACAACCACTTGGAGGGACGATGGAAACGTGCTTCCCATCCAGGGCGCCTAAACAATGAACAAAATTCCATTTCGTTTCAAATTCCTGTGCGATTTTGAGCGATTCTTCTTTTGGACTGAGAAACTAAAAAAAGAAAAATGAAATTACTTAACTTGCAACAGGAAAAGAAAAAATATTAAAAAGCTATTTTCATATTTCAGGATAGCTGTACAGAAGGAATTACAGCAGTTGTGGAAGATAAAGAAGATAATAAATTGGTGAATGAAATAAATATACAGGAACAAGGTGTGGCACCAAAACGTAGTAAAACTGACAAAAAAAAAGACGAATTGACTACTGATGTACTTAAATCAGTACGGGGCCATTTTAAACGCCCAAATCAGGATGACAGATTCGACATGTTGGGTAAAACAATAGCTATCAAATTGCGAGGATTAGAAAAGACGCAACAACTCTTAGCAGAAAAACATATCAATGATATATTATTTGATGCCGAAATAGGAAAACTAAGTACGGAATATAATTGTCAGTCACCTTCGAATCAAACGGTTTTTTCATCACATTCAAGCCATAATTCATATTCACCCGTTTCATATTTACATTTGCATAGTCCCGGTAATCATCACGTTATATCACCCCAAACTACCCAATGTTCGCCCGCTTCATATTCACAATCGCATATTCCTTCTATTCATGTCTTAATACCACCAGCAACTACTCATGAAGTAACACCAGAAAATGATCGTACTTACATTGAAGATGAATCAGCTGATATATAGGTACTTTACTAACTTCTCTAGTCGATCACTACATCCTTTTTTTATACTTATAAGTATTGTTGCAAATGTGAAAAATTACATGAATAAATTGCCTTGAAAAAGTTATTTTTTATTATAAATGCTTACCTTTAAATATTCCTTTTGTAAAACTTTGTATAAAGCATCACAGGTTCCAGGTATAATTTTGCCGAGAGCTTGAGGAGATATTATTGTGCTAAATTTTAAGTCTTCGAACGATCTTCCTGTTGCAACCTTAATGTTGCACTCAGTCTTTCGTGTGGCGAAATAGATCTCCTCATAACCGTGTCCTGTCTTTCAATCAGTGGTGTTACCGTTGAAAGACGTTTCAAGTAGGTCGGTTCATCCATTCGCAAATAATTGCAATAATCTTTTGGTTCAAATCTTAATTCATTTAATAAGTTTATGTGAGTAAAGCTATGTCTTTTCAACAGCCAGTGTTTGCTCCACGTCTTTTTTCGCTTTAACTTCGTTTTATTTATTATATGAAGAGCTATAAAGGCTAGTAGTACACTCTCCCGCTTCTCCGGCTTAATTTTAAACGAGAACTGTACAGTTTCACCATTGCGTATGTTGGTTCTAACCTGTGCAGGTAACCTGTTGAGGTATACCTACACAGGTTGCATGTGTAGGTATACCGGAACGTGTATAGCGGTTTTTAGCGGAACGATAAATCAACTTTGTGAACCGCCATGCGCTAGCCAGTACAATAAACCGGATCTTTGACCTGACAGCTTAAAGTGTAGATCTCCAAAAATGCCAGATAGTCTATCTCCAAATATACATACTGAATAAAATGTTGTCCGTCCATGTACAGCAACCTAACATAATACATTTATTAACGTCCGTAGTAGCACTATCTCGTTGTCTTAAAAGTAAAAGTAAAGTAAAATACCATTGTTGTGATATTCCTGTCAATATTCCATATAGTAAAAAAGGTAAAGGACCCTACCGAAGTGGGAAGGTGAACGATTAAAAAATTATATGAAATAATTATTTCCTAAAGGCCTGGTAACTCCGTCTAAATCTTAACCGGAAAATGATAAGCTGGGTGAGAAGCAACGGCTGGTGTGGCAGGGATACTAGCTAGTAGTTGATATTTCGGTAGTAATTATAATTTAAATATGACTTCTGGCATATGACCGCCACGGCTGGCTCGGACATAGTCTAATCTGGAGGTCCAATTTTCGATGACTTTTTCCAACATTTGTGGCCGTATATCGGCAATAACGCGGCGAATGTTGTCCTCCAAGTGGTCAATCGTTTCGGGCTTATCGGCGTAGATTAGCGACTTCACATATCCCCACAGAAAATAGTCTAGCGGCGTTAAATCGCACGATCTTGGAGGCCAATTCACGGGTCCGAAACGTGAAACTATGCGGTTACCAAACGTTTCCTTCAATAAATCAATTGTGGCACGAGCTGTGTGACATGTTGCGCCTTATTTAAACCACAACTCCTGCACATAATGGTTGTTCAATTGATGAACGAAAAAGTCAGTAATCATGGCTCTATAGCGGTCACCATTGACTGTAACGTTCTGACCAGCATCGTTTTTAAAGAAGTACGGACCAATGTTTCCACCAGCCCATAAAGCACACCAGTCAGTTTTTCTGGATGTAACGGTGTCTCAACATACACTTGAGGATTATCATCACTCCAAATACGGCAGTTTTGTTTATTGACGTATCCATTCAAACAAAAGTGAGCTTCATCACTAAACAAAATTCGCTTATGAAAATCGGGATCAACGGCAATCTTGTTTTGGGCCCATTCACCGAATCTACGCCTTGCTAGGTGATCGTGTGGCTTCAATTGTTGCACGAGTTGGATTTTGTAAGCACGCAAACCAAGATCTTTTCCGCAAAATCTTCCATAAAGTGGATGGACACATATCCAATTCCTGTGCACGATGGCGGATAGACTGATTCGGGTCTTCCTCTACGCTACACTCTACAGCAGCAATGACTTCTTCTGTACGCACTGTACGACGTCTCTGTGGATGCGTATTATCATTTAGAGTAAACATGGTGCGAAAAACGTTCCATAGTTAATCGAATTAATTGCTCTGATGGACGATTATGTTGACCGTAAAATGGACGTAGTGCGCGATACGTATTTCGAACAGAACCATGATTTTCAAAATAAATTTGCACAATTTGGAAGCGTTGTTCAGACGTCAGTCTCTTCCTGTTGAAATGCCAAACCAAACTAAACATAAATGACTTGACAGCTGACAAAATGGCCGCCAGTTAAAAAAGTGTTGCCAACTTAAAGTTTTATACCTCTATAAAAAATACCCTTTATAAAGATTTCGTTAGAGGCTATGCTAATAAAATAAGGAAGTTTAAATGTCTAGGGATTTATAATTCGTGTTCAGTAGACGTTATTTGAGTTCCACATTTATATCAATTCATTCGTATATGATCAAACATAGTTGGTGCAAGATATTTCTTGTGGTAACCGCTAATGTACCCTAAAAGCATAGTACCCTAGCAACGAAAACATATTTATTATTGTAGATAATATATTATTTATATTTTAAAAACAGATTTCCCGAAAAATTTTGACCAAACAGAAATTTACGGAGGTCAAGCTCCATTGTGAATTGTTTGGCAAAAAACAAGTTTAGAAAACACGATAACAGATCATTGAAGTACGTTTGACGTCAGCAATCTACTTCGGCAAGGGTTTATGCATCTTAATCATTATTCTATGATTTTTTTAATTAATATTTTTGTAATTATGAATTTATTTGAGTTGATAAAAATCACGAATTTCACTTAGATTAGCCCCTGTTTATTGCATAGGTTATTGATTTAGTACAGACAAACATGTTTTTAATGGCTTTGACACCTTAAGAAGTATTTAGTCTACAAGATGATGAAGTTCAGTCCCCCCGATGGGGATTGCACTTCATTTTGGCACGTCAAAAGTTTGTGCAAGGCGAGCGCCTAGAATGCTCAAGCCACTTCAAGGGTAGCGATGAGTCAACGTGTAACAGCGTTTTTTAAAGCTGTGTGGAGAAGAACTAGATCCTATTTTGGGAAAATTGTTACTGGTGATCATCATTATGAATCCGAACTGGACTTTTTTGCAATGGCAAGAAGTTAAAGATATCTCAGTCCGTTGGAAAAATAATGGCTAAGATTTTTTCAAATACAGCAGGGATTTTACTCGTCGACTACAAAGAAAAAGATAATGGACTGAGCAAATCTTAGGAAAAAATTAAAGAAAACCACCATAGAGAAAGAGCAAGGAAAATGAACGAAAAAAGGGTTGCTATTGCGTGACAAAGCGCTAGTTCACAGGAGCAATATTGCGACGGCAGCTCTTACAAATGTGGTTTCGAAGTATTATTGCAACCGCGCCTTACAGTCATCAGATTTCCATTGGTCCAAAAGTTCTCTAATTTGTTTAGCAGAATGTTTAGGGTCCTTGACATGCTGAAAAATAAATTTCCCCTGAAAAATATCTCTTCCAGAAGAAAGCATTTGAGTTAGCAAAATTTCTTGATACTGGTCTTCTCGCACAATTCCTTCTATCCTAAAGATTTTTCCAACTTTATCGTTGCCAAAACAACCCCAAACCATTACTGAACCTCCACCACATTTTACTGTAGGCAACTGACAGGCTTCCAACATCCTCTCTCCAGCTGACCGCCGCACGTAAACTCGTCGATTTGAACCAAAAATTTCGAATTTAGATTCATCGCTCCAAAGGACGGAATTCCCTTGATCTGCTGTCCAATTTTTATGTTCTCGGGCCCATTCATTCCGTTTATTCACTTGTCTAAGAAGTGGTTTCCTCACTGCAACTCTCCCGTGTAGTCCACCTTGTGCTAACCTGTTCTTCACGGTTGTCACGCTGATGGGGATGGGCCGCTCCAGGTTTACTTGAGCCGTGATTTCTGATGCGGTTAGACGGCGATTATGTCTGCTGGACATTGTTATAGCTCTGTCTTTAACGGGAGTCGTTTTTTCGAGGCCTTCCTGAACGTTTTTGGTTGGAATTCCATGTCCCACAGAAAATTTTTTTACAATGTAGTCCACCATTCTCCTTGGCATCCGCTTATCACTCGCGATTTGTCGACTCGAGTCACCATTTTGATGTCTCGCAATTATCAGAGCCCGATTTTCAACGGCAACTTCTTTCGTTTTTGGCATTTTCACAAAACAATTGCGCCTGTATCAATGACAAAGTACTGTTTGCGAATGGTTACTTTCCAAAAGGGCAATGGTATTTATAGCATAGTTTTTTATCATAAAATGCCACTAGGAATTTCCATAATCCCTAGAAACTTGAAATAAGTTCTTATTCAACTGGAATTCTCAGAAATCGCCTCAAAACGATTATGATGCAAAACTTGGCAATTTGTTCTAATTGGTTTTTAATTTGTGATTTCACCAAAAAGGCTTATCTAAACAGTTTTATGATGGACACTTGTTAAGAACAATTAAACTTATCTAATATAATAAAAGGGTTTAATTAGGTATTAAATTTTGGCAGTTACATTGAAATTTCTAGGTGGGCAAATACTTTCTGACGGTAAAAGTCGACAAGGCAAAGTATTTTCATATTTTAATTCTTTTACAACGTAACTTTTTGATTGCCCCCCGTGACACAAAAATGAAAGAATTACCATAAATTACCGTATAATAAACCAAATATTTAAATAGTATTTCAAAAATTGAATAGTTATTAAAAGGAGGTCCATTGTTTTTCTTTGATACTAGTCCATGTCATATTATTTAACGAAGATGGTTATACTCGTATCATTTTTCAGTACATTATTTTTCTAGATTATATAATCAAGTTTTAAAACTGTTAAGTATAAATAGAAATATAAAGAGGAAAAAGGATGTAAGTATGTACTCTTCCCTTTTTAAACATTTCCCCTGAGTTTAAAATGTGTAAAGGCTACCTAGGTGAACTTTTGCAAATCTATTTTTAGTGTTCCGTACGGAACTCTTATAAGATCACTTCGGTGTCTGTCCGTCTGTCACATCCGATTTTCTCCGAAACTATTTGTCATAGAAAGTTGAAATTTGGTATAATATAGGAATTGATGGCCTGATCAGAGTCATGTAGTTTTGAAAGTTAAATTTTGACATAAAGGGTTAGTCTTGGGGGGTGAAATCGGAAGTGAAAAAAAAAATTTTTTACTAGGTAATCGAGTGTGGTGTCAAATGAAAGCTTGTGAAAACACGAGTAAAAAATATATATATAATGTAATACTTGCGCGCACTTTTCTTTATATTATTTTTAAAAAATCGCGAAAAATCGCTGTCCACCCGCCTTATCTCGAAAATTACTTATCAAAAAATTTTGAAAAAATTCTGGAATATTCTCCACGGGGTGTAGATTGAACGAAAATTATCACGAGTGCATTACCTGTAATAATTTATCTGGTATATAAAAAAACAGAAATTTCAAGGTTATCAATTTTCAGTAAAGATTAGAAATAAACTTTATTGAAAACTCATTTGGGGTGTGTTTTGTGAAGTCACTGATCATTTTATACTTCCGTTACAACATTTTTTATTTTAAAAGCAATCAAGGTACGGAACACTAATTGAGCAAGTTCAACTTGCACTTGACCGGTTATTTTTTTATAACGTATCCTCACAACTTACGGTCAAAAATTCTGTACAGTTTAACGCCCAGGATAATAAGATTTATGTAGTTTCCATAAAGATTGAACGTGTATCGCAAGTTAAAAGTAATAACGTTGATCGTTTTCATTTTTTGACAATACAATTCAAACTCTAGAAAGGCAAAAGTTTGTTTCCGATCTTTGTTGAAAACTGATGACCTTAAAATTTTTGTTTTCTTTATATACTAGATAAATTATGAAAGGTAATGCACTCGTGATAATTTTCGTTCAATCTACACCCTGTGGAGAATATTTTAGGATTTTTTCAGAATTTTTTGAACAGTACTTTTCGAGATAAGGGGGGGGACAGTGATTTTTGACTTTTTTTTAAATAATACAAAGAAAAGTGTGCACAAGTATTACATTATACATATGTTTTCACAGGCATTCATTTGACACCCCACTCGATGAACCGGTAAATTTTTTTTTCACTTCCGATTTCACTCTCCAAAACTAACCCTTTAAGTCAAAATCTAATTTTCAAAACTACATGTCTGTGATGGGGCCATCAATTTCTATATTAGTGCCGAATTTTTATTTTTCTTTGTCAAATAGTTTTCAGAGAAAATCGGGTGTGACAGATGGACAGACAGACAGACGGAAGTGATCTTATAAGTGTTCCGTACGGAACACTAAAAAATTAATCAATTGACAACGGTAGTGGAATAATTCTCCATGTCAGTTTTACTGTAATTTGAAATGTAAAAGTTCTATGTAAAATACTTTGATTCTCCCATCAAAAATAACTTATATTAGGCATTACAACTATATATATTCAGTGAAAGTTATAAAAGGTTTTAAAGGTACTTAAAACTTTAAACTTACAGTCATCAAAACGGTGCGTTTCCGAGCAAAGCAGCTTAATACTTATTTATTTTAGTTTTGTAAGATGTACTCTCAAGTGATTAAAAGTTAGAGAATTAATTTTTTTAGTCCACGTGGTTACTAGAACGGAAATAACGAGATAGGCCAAGAGGGCGATCCGAAATTTTGACCTGTTGTCTAACCGTCTGCCTAGTTGTTCATTCTATCAGGCGAGTCGAATAAAAAGCCTTTCACGTTGATTTTGCGGCTCCCATGCACTGGAAGGCCGAAAATGCTACACCCAAAAATTAACTGTCGCTGAGCCACTAGAATCAAGTACCATAACATTTGTATTGACACTAAAAAAGTCGAGCTCCTCAAACGACAGACGCCGCTGAGGCCGGACCCTACTTTAGGGCCCAAGAACGTCGATTCAAAAGTAGACTGTCATTTAACCATATAAAATCAATAAATTTAGTTTGTTCTTGATAAAATAAAAGGGAACCTGCAAAAGGCAGACGCTTCCAATACCGAAGGACGAAGCTGGACAGGCTTTTTTCCAGTTAAAAACTATCGTTTTTTGAGTTTTTGAAGTTCTAAGTTTTGGATCCTACGCTTCTGCTCAAGTTATTTTTGGAAAATTTAGGCCTTAATTAATAAAATATCACGAGAGCAGACGCCTCGTTTTTACTCGAACAAGCCAAAGCATTTTCAAGGTTCAAAAAGAAATAATCGAAATTCTGATAGTATAGACGCTGATATAGGTTCTACATAAAATTCGTACCGTACGACTGAAATTATTATTATTATTAGGCTACAATATTAAAAAAACTTTAGATGAATTTTAAAGTATTTGCTTAAAATTAAGTATTTGCTAGACTTTTGAAGCGTTTATTAGAAATTTCAAATAAAATGTTTTTAATTTTAGTATAATTTCAAAAAAAAATCAAGTAAATGTTTGAAATTTCGACTAAACTCTTGAAAAATTTAGAAATTACTTAATTTTAAGTAAATACTTTAAAAAGTTTTTTTTACAGTGTATTAAAAAAAGAAATATTTTCCAGCATATTTTCTATAATAAAAATGTGCAAAAAAAAAAATTTAAATGTACTTACCGTATGAATTTCTTGCAACTATCGGCATAATATTTCATAAAAAATAGGAAATTAACTCTTTTCGAACGTAATTATACTTGAAGAAACCGGATATTTTTATTTTGATGCCAAAAGCTGGTATTATAAAGAAATGCTAATTTAGGCCTAATTGGGCCCATAGCAATAGGCCCAAACGATTTTGTTCATTGGAACTAGTTGTTCCGAATTTCACTAATTCTATTACATATGATAATGGTCAATTTACCCTCGGAGTAGATAGACTGTTCCAGAAATTGCATAAAAAAAGGTTTTTTTTTTTGGGCCCATGGCGAAAGGCGGAACACTATGGGACCTCGAGAATAGCAAATTCGGATTCTACGGGTCGAAAAATATAAAATAAATAACAATTTCAGCCATCCGGTACGAATTTTATGTAGAACCTATAATAGCGTTTATACTATCAGAATTTCGATTTTTTTTGAGCTTTGAAAATGCCTTGACTTGTTCCAGTATAAGCAAGGCCTTTGCCCTTCTGATACTTTATTAATTAAGGCCTAAATTTTCCAAAAATAACTTGGGCTGACGCATAGGACCCAAAACTTTTGGCTGGAAAAAGCGGGACCAGCTTCGTTCTGCGGTATTGACGGTGTCTGTCTTGTGGAGCTCGTGTGAGGTTGCTAGCCCTCCATCGGGCGCCTCCCCGGGTAGCGGATAGGAGAATAGAGTCCGACATCACAAAATGGTCGAAATTCTGAAAGACCTTGGGCTAGATAAAAAGAATCTGCGGATTATTGGCAAGCTCTACTGGAACCAGATGGCATTTATTACAGCAGAAGGAGAGCGCTCAGAAGCAATATCGACTGAGCGTGGAGTAAGGCAGGGTTGTGTTTTGTCTCCACTGTTGTTTAATATATACTCTGAGCAAATCTTCAGAGAGGCACTGGAACAGGCTGATGAAGGAATACTGCTTATTGGGGAGCGAATAAATATTAGATTCCTTATGCTGGCGATACGGCGGTTATGGCTGATAACTTAAAGGGTCTACAACATCTTATGAGAAAAATAAACGAAGTCAGTAATCAATACGGCCTCGAACTTAATATCAGCAAAACAAAGTACATGGTAATCAGCAAGTCTCCGGTTCCTGCTACCTTATTGATGGTTAACTATCAACAAATACTAAGAACTCCACAATATTCATATCTAAGTACTATGATAAACGAACAATGGGATCATTCGCAGGAAATTTGTTGCCGTATCGAAAAAGCTAGAGCAGTGTTCCTCAAAATGACGTCACTTTTCAAAAGCTCAGCAATAAAATTGAGCACGAAAATGAGACTCCTAAGATGTTATGTCTACAGTGTCCCTGTTTATGGTGTGGAATCTTGGACGCTAACTGAAACCACCTCTAAGAAACTTGAGGCATTTGAATTATGGCTATATCACCGAATTTTGAAAATTTCTTATACTGACCATATTACCAACGAGGATGTCTTACGTCGCATGAACAAGAAACTGGAAATTATGGAAACTGTTAATGAAGGAAAATTGGATTATTTAGGACACATTACATTACTACAGCAAATACTCCAAGGAAAGGTATTTGGAAAAAGGGGACCAGGACGCAGACGTATTTCCTGGCTAAACAATGTGCGAAATTGGTTCTCAACAAATACGACCGGTCTTTTCAGAGCTGCAGTGGATAAAGTAATAATAGCCAGCATAGCAACATTGGAACCGAATAGGCAGTTTAAGAAGAAGAAAGCCTTGTGTAGGTTCCCTCTTATTTTATCAAGAACAAACTAAATTTATTGATTTTATATGGTTAAATGACAGTCCATTTTTGGATCGACGTTTTTTGGGCTCTAAAGTAGGCTCCGGTCTCAGCAGCATCTGCCCTTTGGGGCGCTCGACTTCTTTAATGTCAACCAATATTATGGTACTCAATTCAAGTGGTTAAACGATAGTCCATATTTTTTAACCACCCCGTATAAATAGAAGTTAATCTAGCATCTTTTATATCCACCTTTGGCTAATGTAAGTAAGCCTAGCTTTGAAGGCAAGGTATAGTATTTTTCAAGATCTAAGAAAGTGATTTGGCAAATTGATGCAATAAAAACATTAAACCACCGTTAGGATCTTCGCAAGTACCTGGCCGTAAGAGGGTCGTAATTGATACATATACCTCCCTTTCAATTTAACATTTTATTGGCTACTTCGTGTTTATAAATATAAAGAATATTCATCATTTGAAATAGTGTGTATTTTAACATTCAATAGTGTCTTAAAATGTCCGAAGCCCTTTCCATCAGAAGCCGCAAATGTTGTGGTATGATAGTTAAAAGTGTTTATTTAAAGTTAGTGGAGCGAGGCCACGAAAAGTACTTTTCATTGATGGAGACATCAGCTTTAACAAGCATCCCTGAAAGTACAGTTTAGAAAATTGTAAATAAGTCGATAGCGCCTAAAAAAACACGAAAAGACAAAGGTGTGTTGAAATGTATTGATTTCTGTCAAGAAGACTTAATCCGCCGCAAAATTTATGAAATGTATGCAGAAGAAAAAGTTCCTACGTTACTGTCACTTTCACGGAGGCTGTCCGAGGATAGTTGTGACATAAAATGTTATTGTTCCACTACAACGTTATGGCATATTCTACGTCGTTTGGAGTTTTTGCTCAAAAAAAAATAGACAAAAGGCAAGTTATATTGGAATCACGGCGCTTACAACAACTCAGAATGGAATACCTTGAAAAAATAAATACAGCTAGATCGGAAAATCGAAAAATAATCTACCTAGATGAGACTTGGTATGACACCCACGACACACCCAGTAAAGGATGGATTGATAAATCCAAAAAATGCCACACCAAAGCTCCATCAAATGGAGGTAAAAGAATAACTATTTTACATGCGGGATCAGAAGAAGGCTGGATACCAGAATGTATATTTCTAGCAGTCAAGATTCCTGCTTGGACTATCATTGTGGTACAACCTCTGAAGTTTTTGAAGACTGACTTCAAAACAAATTAATGCCGAATATACCACCGAATAGCGGTATTGTGATGGATAATGCATCCTATCATAGTCGCCAAATGAATAAGGTACTAAGTTCCACCAGTAGAAAAAAGGAAATACAAGCCTTTTTGTGCGAACGTGACATATATTTTCCTGAAAGTTATACAGTTAAACAATTGTTAGAAGTTTTAAAAAGTTATAATTTTTCAAAGGAATATGTTTGTGATAAAATTGCAAAGGAAGCAGGACACGAAATAATTCGGCTTCCACCATATTATTTTATCTTTAATGCGATCGAGTTGATATGGCATAAAATTAAGTCTAATATACGTGTTCATAATAATACACCTACTTTAAACAGTAGTGTGATTGAGTTGATAAAGACAGAAGTCAAAAATGTAACCGTTGAAAACTGGAGAAACTGTATTCAATACGTCAAAAAAATTGAAAACTCATATAGATGTATGTACATAAATATAAATAGTTTAGAAACTGTAAAAAACTTATTATTGATTTGCAAGATAGTAGCGATAACGAAATTCAACTAGATATTAATTAATAACTAAAATTGTAACAAATATACGCAAGGACACTGTACACTGTTTTAATATATTTATGTAATTACTATATTGTGTATTATTCAGTACATAAAACAAAAAATTCTTATCACAATAAAATTTTAATCCCAACAATTATACAATCAGGTATAGTGCGGCCTTGCACGATGCCTTGTCATTAAACAGCCATAAATTAATCACTTTCGAATCTTGTTGAATTTTGAATGGGTATAGGTAGCTAAGTCACTTTCTTAGATCGTGAAAAATACTATACGCCTTCCAAGCTAGGCTTACATCAGTTAGAATTGCAAATGCTTTCAAAGCTAGGGTTACATCAACTAGAGGTGCAAGTTGTTGTATTTTACTTATTCTTTGCGCTATTACTGCGATAAGTACCTTAGGTTTTGTTTTCTTTCTTTGTCGATCTTGGTTCGGCAGAAGAGTCGTGATTCGGCGAAACGCGTCCCAAGATGGATTGACGGATAAGAGAAATAGTTAAATACGGGCAAAGAAATAGCCTTACCTAGAACCTAGCTCCATTTGCTCCTACTGTGCCAATTTAAGTAGTAGTTTAGAGTTAAGATAATAGATAGCGTCTCTTTCCTGAACAACCAACTTGCATAATTTAAGTCAGTCTTAAGTGATGCATCCCTATTTAAGCTCGTATTACACGAAAAACTTAAATAAAGGAACCAAAAGTTCAACGGTCTCTGATGTTCTAATCAAGGTTCTAAACCACCTACTAAACATATTTAGTCACAAAAAACTGCTCAAGTGCAGGTTGGACTTGCGCATTTAGTGTTCCGTACTGTGATTTTTGTTACGAAGGTTAATGACTTCACAAAACACACCCCAAATGAGTTTTTAACAAAGTTTGGTTCCAATCGATGTTGAAAACTGATGACCTTAAAATTTTTCTTTTTTTATATACCAGGAAATTATCACTCGTGATAATTTTCGTTCAATCTACACCTTATGGAGAATATTCCAGAGTTTCAAAAGTTTTTGATCATTACTTTTCGGGATAGGGTGGGTGAAGAGGACTTTTTGGTCATTTTTTTAAATAATACAAAGAAAAGTGTGCGCAAGTATTACATCACAGATATTTTTGAACTCGTTATTTCACAAGCTTTCATTTGACACCATACTCGATTTTTACTTCCGATTTCACCCCCCAAAACTAACCCCTTGAGTCAAAATTTAACTTCCAAAACTACACCGCTCTGATTGTGCCATCAGTTCATATATTTGTGACAAATTTGAACTCTCTGTGTCAAATGGTTTCGGTGAAAATCGGGTGTGACAGACGGACAGACAGACACCGAAATGATCCCATAAGTGTTCCGTATGGAACACTCAAAATTATAGATTAGGGCTCGTAAAAGTGTTCAGGTTCTACATAATGAAAACGAGGCACTATTTTTGAGCAGTTAAACAATCAAGGAATATTTCAATCTATGATACACGCTATATTTTTACCACCCCTTTAACGAAATAAAGTCATTCCAATCAGATTCACTAAAAATTTAAACAAGATTTAATTGCTACGAAAACGTTTTGTTTTTAATATTGTTGTACTTGATGTAAATGTCACGCACCATGTTTTTATAGACAGGACATATAAAACAAAAATATAGAGGTAAGATATTGAAAATATAGTGGAAACCCTGGCCTGACGATATACCTGTACATGAGAAAAAACTGCAAGAAAAGTAGATATCGGTTCTCGAGTTATACATTTACATACAAACATATATATATATATATATATATATATATATATATATATATATATATATATATATATATATATATATATATATATATATGTATATATATATATATACTCGTATATATATATATATATATATATATATATACATATATATATATATATATATATATATATATATATATATATATAATATATATATACAGTAGAACCCCGATTATCCCAGGCAACGTGGGGGACCCTCCTCGGATAACTGAAAACTCGGATAATCCGGATTTGTTTTTTATTCATTCAAAAAATAAACACCAATACTTTAAACCGATGTATTAACGTTTTTAACATATAAATAGGTACATACATTATAAACAGTGAAATAGGTATCTATGCGCTTCTGTTTCATATTGCATCTTCTTTTTCTCGCTGCAATGTTTCTTCATCTATTAAGAAGAAGCAAATCCGCTGGAGTTGCCTCTAGTTGTTGTTCGATATGCCTCAAAGCTTTTTCCAAAGAAGCAAAACCTTCTTGATGAGAGATCTTAGCGGGAGACTGTTCATCCACCGCCGCTTCGTCATCGTCATCGTCATCTGATTTTTTCGGTTTCCTGAAAGGCATTCGTTATTTCTTCAATACTCATTTCTTCTTCTAAATCATCTGCTGTAATCCATTCAACAACATCTTCTCTTGTCACATTTTCGCAACCTTTTAATTTTTGTATTAATTCAAATAAACTTTTTTCTATGTCTTCTATCTCGCTGTCAAAATTTGAACAGGACATTTTTCCATGGCTTCTCAATTTCAAAGCTAATTCATTTAATGAAGTATCATCTTCACTGTCATTATAGTCCTCAAAATCAATAATTTTTGACCAAGATTTTTGAATAGTGGTAGTACGCACAGAATCCCAAGCTTGACTTACCCAGTAAATAACATTTTTCAGTGTAACCTTTCTCATCCCATTTATAATATCTTCCTTTTCTGTGTATTCTAACAGATGTTCAAGATATAAACGCCTATAATTTTTTAAATGTTTTCGAGGATGCCTTGATCCATTGGTTGCATTATGCTGGTTACATTTGGAGGAAAAAATTTTACAACAATTTCGCCCACATGAAGTGCTTCTCCAGGGTGAGAGGGGGCATTATCCATTAACAAAATTGCTTTAAGAGGTTTCTGTTCAAAAATTTAGTCACAGATGGCACGAACTCTTCTTCAAACCAGTTAGTAAATAAGGTCGCATCCATCCATGCGCTCTTCTGACTTTTGTAATAGACTGGTAGGGCTTTGGGTGAGATGTCTTTTAAAGCCCTTGGACGTGCAGACTTGCTAATCACCATCAGTGGGATTTTGTGCTTGCCAGATGCATTGGAACCGTTATAGTTAATCTTTCCTTACTTCGTTTGTGCTCAGGAGCTGATTTTTCTTGTCGAGATGCCAATGTTTTGATGGAAGCATTTTATAATTCAGACCAGTTTCGTCACAGTTGTAAATTTGATCACATGTGTATCCACAATCTTCGATTTGCTTTTTAAAGTTCTGCTTAAACTTCTCAATTGATGACACATCAGCAGAAAATTTTTCACCACATACAGTCAGTTGTCGTACACCGTACCGTTTTTTCCAGCGGTCAAGCCATCCAGAACTGGCGGTAAACTGATCTATCTCTGTGAATTGCCTACTAATCATTATTGCTTTCTGTAGTAAAATTGGACCTGACAGAGGCACACCTTTTGATCTCTGTTGGTTAAACCAGATGAATAAAGCTTCGTTAACCTTTTCATAGTCGCCGGTTTTCTTTGATTTTCGTCCTGAGGACGAGGAGGCTTAATTTAAACACCACTCTTCTATTTTTGTGCGGTTTCTTTTCCAATCTCCAACTGTTACCTCACCTACTCCATAATCTCGTTCAACAACTTTAATTGTCTCTCCTGCTTCAATTCTTCTGATGGCTTTTAACTTTTCTTCAATAGGAACGACGATTCTTTTACTCTTGTTTTGCTCCATTATAATACGACAACCAAAAATTCAAACGTTCGTATTAATTACACTTAACTACCAGAACTCCAACCAAATAAATTATGTGAGTATACTCGTACTTCCCCGTAGTAAACGCTATAACGCAAACGCAAATTTACATGCTAAAAGAGTCCAAAAACATAAATAGGGGAACCTCTCATACGGGTCAGGGAGATTCCCCGAAGGCCCCGACGATTTTAAATGGAAATATGTACATACATATTTTAGAAACTCGGTTAATACGCAGCATAGACGCGCGTACCTCGGATAATCAGGTTCTTAGATTGGCTCGGTTAATCCGAAGCTCGGATAATGACGAATCGGTTAATCGGGGTTCTACTATATATATATATATATATATATATATATATATATATATATATTATATATATATATATATATATATATATATATATATATATATATATATATGGCAGATTTCTTACACTTCTTGGTTTTATTTACAGAAAATGCTTAATGCATATTAATGAGACACAATGCCTATATCGTGTTTTTGCATTAGATGTTCACCATATTCCACTTATACAATACTTTCTGTGGATTTTTGTCACAATAGTTTTCACGTAATGACCTTTACTGAGAAAATGGAATTTTGTTTATGTATATTAAATTTTTTTAATATGACCTTAACAGGCTAGGAAACTGCGCCATCAGATGCATTGTATTGTTTGTAGATTTTTTTTTTTTATCAAAGTGTTTGTTTGGAATAATACATTCATTATTATGTAAATTAAAAAAAAAAAAATGTTAGCTGATATTTAACCAACCAAGGGAAAAAATTTTCATTTAAAACAAAAAAATATCATCAAATTTACCATGGAAAACTACTGGTGGTGAGCAGGTATAGCAGAAATATTGACGGTTCAAATTCCGATAAAGGAATGACAGCAAAATGCAGTTGCATGTGTTTTTATAGGAATGAATAGCGTGCAACGAGTACGTTGCTGAGCGAGCAGAAACGGTTCTATTGAATAAAACCGTTTTAATCAGTAAAACTTTTTGGAAATCTAAATGTTTTTGGTATTATTGGAAAGAGTAGAAATCAGCATTCTAATGCTACCAACCAAAATTAAACTTTAACATTCCGTTTTTTTACAGATACGTTGATGATTGTTTGACCGCTATACCTAAAAACCAAATTAATTATATCCTACAAAAAATCAACGGTTACCACAGAAATATTCAATTCACAGTCGAAACAGAAGACAACAACAAGATAAATTTCTTAGATGTAACTTTACACCACAATAATGAAAATATAAAAAACTGAATGGTGTACTAAAAATACATGGTCTTCTAGATACCTTAATTATGAATCACACCACCCCCGAATTCCCAAAAAAATCTGTATCATAGGTCTAACAGATAGAGCAATCAAGCTTTCTGACACAGAATACAGAGAGAGTGTGCAATAACCAAAGCTAAAGAAGCATTAACACATTAATAAATATCCGATGTACCCTATAAACAAAATCTTTAAACAACGAATACATAACTTTTACAATACCATAATAAGTAAAAAACCAACTAACAACAACCATAAAAACATATATTGCTTTACCGTTTATAAATGGACTATCCCAACTACTCAAAAAACTTTTTGAATACGACAAAATTCGGTTATGTCACAAATCATATAATCTGCTCTCATCTAATTTTTCCAGGCTTAAAACCAAAACACCAAATAATAAAAAAAAGTAACATAATCTACGAAATCAAATGTAATAACTGCGAAGGAATATACGTCGCGTCGGGCAAACAAACCAATATCTAGAAAATATAATCAAAGGCCAAAAATACGACAAAAAAAAAGTACAGCTCTTACAAATCATGAAATGAATAAAAGTCATACCTTTGATTCCAAAAACATCAAAATTATCAACACCGAAATAAATACAAAAAAAAAGAGAAATACTCGAATCCATACACGTTCAGATGACGCCCACTGCAATAAACGAAGAAACAGATGTAAATAACCTAAACCGTATCTACCTACCAGTCATATAAAGTCCTTCAAGTTAAGTGATTTGTTTATAGAAAGTAAAAATGTGTTTTTGACAGTGATTTAAAATTAAGACCCCCCATACAATGAACTACTTTCTAAGGTAAGGCCCTCATTAATGTATACAGTTAAGTGTCTTAAATTTAAAACTACGAAAAGCTACAAATATTTTAACCCCGAAATACACGACAAACTGATTAATTACTTATATATTTAATTCTTCTGATGTCATCTTTTAGAGCAAATTTTGAAGAAGACCTCTTCCGAAGGTCGAAACGTCAATATGTCAATAACAGATCCAAGAATAGTTTTAATGATCTAATTCCAAAAACACGTAAATTATAAAAAATATATATATACCAAGATCAAAGAACCTTACACTTAACAAATATGTATATATATATATATATATATATATATATATATATATATATATATATATATATATATATATATATATATATATATATATATATTGATAAATATAAAAGATAAATTTTGTCGCAACACTAGTAGTTTTCCATGGTAAATTTGATGATATTTTTTTTGTTTTAAATGCAAATTTTTGTCACTTGGTTTATTAAATAACACTTCGATAAAAATATAAATCTACAAACAATACAGAGACAGAGCAGCCATTAAAAATTTTATATAAATACAAAATTTAATTTTGTCACTGAAGGTCATTACGGGAAAATTATTGTTGTGTCCAACCTAGTTTTTAGAAAATATGGAAGAAGTAACAAAAATCTACACAAAGTATTGCCAATATAAGTGGAATACAGTGTATTTCTAATGCAAAAACATGATATAGGCCTTGTGTATCATTAATATAAACCAGTGATTCCCAAAGTGGTTCAGGTGGACCCCACTCGACGAGGGTCTACGTTGGCGTGAAAAAAAAATGGGGGTTCACAAGTTGTAACGGGGGTTCACGAAAATTTATCTGGTTTCGATAGTAAAGAACAAAAATGTTGACTTGGCTTTACCTATCAATGTAGGCAGATAATACACTACTCAAAAAAATTAAGGGAAAAAAAAAATTCGAAATTTTTCGGTGATTTTTGACAGGCTGTATTTCCGTGAAAAATGGTCGTATTGAGACTTAAAAAAAAGCATTTTGAAGCTTTAAGATTCTAATTTTCAGATTTTTTGGCAAAATTTTTTTAGGAGCTACGGTTCTCATGCAATCCTAACAGATAGCGCGAAAAAAAATATTGCAAATATTTTGCTTTTTTTTTTGGTCCACGGGCTTGAAAAAAAATTTTTCAGTTAGGCCGGCATATGGATCAGATAGCCTGTTTATTTAGCATTAATTTCCTTGTTTTAAAACCTCCCTTAATTTTTTCGAGTAGTGTATTTTAAGAAGGTTAGCGACTGTTACTTGTAAAAACTTGCATATTCGATATTCAGTACAACGCGCGTAGAGACTTGCAAAGCGCCGCCCGCCCGCCCGCCCGCCGCCCGCAACGCAACCCGTTCATACGTACAAAGGGACGAAATACGACTTGTGCTGTGCTTGCAATCTTGCATGAACTTGTTTTGATTCTTCACCAATATAAATACGAATGCCAAGGACAAACGTTACTCATTTGTTTCCGGAATTTTGAAAAGAAAAGTGTGAGTGAATAGATGTCAGTGTTTGCCAGTGCCGGAAAAAGTAAGTACCTGGCTATTTGTTATTCATATTTTTATTTTATATTGTAATAATATGATATTTGTTATGTTTGCGTGTAGTAGGTACGTAATAAAAATTAAATACTGAACAGGGCCATTATTCGATACTTCTATAAAAGAACAAAAAGCCGAGAAAGATTGAACTTTTAGTACTTTTTATTATAAAATTATTTATTTACCCGACTGTGGTGATTCACTAAAGGAGAAATATATGATTGACCTGCATGTTTGTACATATTTCAGTGCCCTCGTAGTTGCTAATGCTAAATGACTAAAAATATTTTCATAAATTGTACGTGTATTTATGTACCACTCGTAACGTACATCAAAATAATAAATAAATCATTAAAATCGCGGAGTTTGAATGTCAAAATATTCTTTAAAAGTATTTTTTTCTGGAATTTACAGAAATGTATCAAAATATAATCCATCAAAAAATATTTTATATTACATTATAATAGGTTCAGCCGTTTTGTGAAAACCTCTATATGGGTCTTAGCAGTTTATTGCTTTTAATAATTAAAATCAGTTTTGCCGTCAGCATTTTGGTTTTTTTCATTGCAATAATTAATTAATCCTATTTTATTCTGTTAAAATAGTCATATCATGTTAAAGTCGCCTTATGATTACTAAAACAAACATTTTTTTTCTTTACAGGTAGGTAACTGATACGAAACATGGCTGAATCTAAGAAGAAAATGTCGACAGTACAGTGTTGATTATTTGAAATTTGGTTTTCTTCCATCAAAGGCAGACAAACGATTGCCTATATGCCTTTTATGCAACAAAGTTTTGAGCAATGACTCTATGAAACCATCATAGCTCGAAGATCATCTAAGAAGGTGTCATCCTGATAAAATAGGTAAAGATTTAAAATATTTTCAAACATTGAAGGAAAAATATGAAAAGGGACCCACCGTGCACAGTATGTTCGCTTCAACGTCTCAAAGTAACGATGATGGCTTGCGGGCATCTTACAATATCTCATTGCTTATAGCGAAATCTGGAAAACCGCACACCATCGGAGAACAGTTAATTTTACCCGCTGTTGAAGAGGTTTTAAAAACTGCACAAACCTCCATTTGACGTACTCAAAAGAATTCCTTTGAGTAACAACACTGTACAAAGACGTATTGATGAAATGAGCACTGATATTGAAAGGTTCTTGTGTAATTATCTGCAAACAACTCATTTTTCTATTCAACTGGACGAGTCAACTTTACCTGGTAATGAAGCATTATTATTGGCATATGTTCGATATGGACGAAGAAATCCATGAAGAGCTGCTATTCGCGAAAACTTTGGAGACGGACTCTAAAGGCGAATCAATATTTAATGTCCTGAGTGATTTTTTTAAGGAAAAATCGATTCCATTTACAAACATTATTTCGGTGGCAGCAGATGGAGCTCCTGCCATCTTCGGGCGATATCGTGGGTTTATAAGCCATCTTAAAAGAATTATACCAGGAGTAACTGCAATTCACTGTGTCATCCACCGACAACACCTGGTAGCGAAAAATTTGAGTGATAGATTGCACCAATCGCTTCAATTTGTGATTAAAAGCAGTTGACAAAATAAGAAGCAATGCATTGAAGACCCGTTTATTTGCACAATTGTGCGACGAAAATGATGAAGACTTCCAATGATTGCTCTTACATACTGAAGTACGCTGGTTGTCGAAAGGTGCATGTTTAACAAGATTTTACTCACTTTTTGAATCAGTTTTAGAGTTTCTGGAAAGTAAAGATCCAGATTTAAAAGAAAACCTGATCAAATTGAAAGCAGACATCGCGTATTTGACAGATTTGTTCAAAAAATTTAATGACATTAACTTGCAGTTACAAGGGGTCAGCCTAAATTTAATAAAAACAAAGGGTGTAATTTCGGCTTTTCTTGGAAAATTGAAATTTATGAAACAAAATATTAGTCAGCGCGAATTCTCCCAGTTTCCAAACTTGTCACAGGCAGAATGTCTTGATGAGGATATTCAGACATACGTTCAACATTTAAATGCCCTGCATGATAACTTCAAAAATAGATTTGAAGATATTCTGACGATGGAAATACCACCATGGATCATAAATCCATTTGATGAAACGGAAGTGGCGAATGTGGTATTACAAGAGGAGCTACTCGAGCTTAGCACCAATGAGGAGCTGAAGGTGAAATTTAAAGAAGGCTATCAAACATTTTGGCTGCAGGCAGAAATACCCGAAAAATATCCTGGGCTGTGGGAAATTGCGTTTCCCTCGTCATACCTTGTCGAAAAAAGTTTTAGTGTCGTTACGAACCTATTAACAAAAAAAAGGAGCAGATTGAACATCACAGAACGGGGAGATTTGCGGTTATTCCTTACAAAACTGAAGCCAAATATTGATAATTTGCTGTCAATCCATCAAGTGCATCCCTCCCATTAAAATTATGACTATTTTCTTTTAATTGTTGATTTGCATTGTTGAAGTTACGGTACGTTATTAATGTTTAATTTTAATTCTATTAAGTCTGTAATCATATTATTTTAATAAATAGAACACAAGAAAATATATTATTTTTCTTTTTATTTTTACCACTCCGAGTTTAGGTTAGAAATGTAGCAGCAGGGGGGCCACCGAAACCAGTAGAATTTTGAAAGTGGTCTACGAGAAAAAAAAGTTTGGGAACCTCTGATATAAACTAAGCATTTTCTGTAAATAAAACCAAGAAAGGGTAAGAAATTTGCTTTGAAACAATATGCATTATTATCGTCAATACCTTTTTAAGCTTTGCTTAATGATTCGTTTATTTCGTGTTTCCGATTTTGGTCTGAAACAATTTTTTTTTAATCTTGACGTTGAAATATGTTTCATCAAAATTGAAAATAATAACCGGTCAAGTGCTTGGAGGTATAAAATGATCAATGATTTCACAAAAGACACCCCAAATGCGTTTTCAACAAAGTTTTTTCTCGTTCTTTACTGGAAACTGATGACCTTGAAATTTTTTGTTTTTCTTTATATTCCAGATAAATTATCACACTCGTGATAATTTTTATTCAATCTACACCCTGTGGAGAATATTCTAGAATTTTTTCAAAATTTTTTGATCAGTACTTTTCAAGATAAGGGAGTGACAGCGATTTTTAGCGGTTTTTTAAAAATAATACAAAGAAAACTATGCGCAAGTATTACATTATAAATATTTTTGTTTTTACAAGCTTTCATTTGACAACTCGATGACCTGGTAATTTTTTTTTCACTTCCAATTCCACCCCGCAAAACTAACCTCAAGTCAAAATTTTACTTTCAAAACTACACGGCTTTGATGAGGCTATCAATTCCTATATTAGTGCCATATTTCAACTTTTAGGTCAAATAGTTTCGGAGAACATCGGATCTGACAGACAGACGGACGGACAGACAGACAAACGGACAGACACCGAAGTGCTCTTATAAGTGTTTCGTACGGGACACTAAAAATGTCCTTTTACAAACATTAAACAAATTTGACACAGAATATAAAAAATAACTCGATAATACAGTACAATAAATGAACGAATATGTTTTATTTTTTATTTCAGAGTTTCATTGGCAATTTCTCATGTCTAGAAGTAACTAAAAACATCTCACTGCTAACACAGGATAATGAAGCTAATATAACAGATTTTAGATTAGATCAGCCGCACAAAAATTCACTTGTGGTACTTCTAACTTGGATGCTGGCCAAAAAAAAACACACTTATAAATATGTCAACTTTTGGTTGCAAAAAGGATTTGACGTGCTATATATTAATTGCTACCCGTTGCAAGTATTTTGGCCTACTAAAGGAACTCAGGTAGTATAAAAAAGTAATGTCATAAGACATTTAGAACGTTCCTGTGGATATTCAACATGCATGAGTGAGAGAGACGAGGAACTTTTCAGTCATTTGAAACAGAGATACCAGCCCCTCATTAGCTACTAAACACGTAAACTCTTGTTTGTACACAGTGTGAAAAAAAGTGCCATTTTTTGGACAAAAATCTGTTGATGAGAGTCGGCATTTTATCCGATTTGAACAAATCAAACGGGAAAATACTCGTAAAATATTGTACTTTAAGATAGTACTGCGGCGAAGAAGGTTAAAATTAACATAACTTATAAAAAATTCCTTGGAATACACATATTCGTGATTGTAAAAAAAGAGTTATGAACAAAACAACTAAAACAATATACCTTTACGTTAACAGATAAATTTCAATAAAATATTTCAGAAAAAAAAGTTCTGAAAGTTTATTTTTAAATAATCTCAACGTTTTAATGATACAAGTATATAGAACATTTTTAGATGTATAAATTAAGCGAAATCACATTTTTATCAACCTTCCAGTATTTTAGTAAAACCTAATACAAAGTTGTTATGAATAATTTTTCAATAATTGCATATATTATATTTATTATATAATTTTTAACTCACTAGTAGTAATAAACTAACATAACTTAATTCATAAAATAATAATAATAATTCCAAGACCTGTATACAAAACATATCGAAACTAAAATCTTCTAATGCATAAATATAAATTTTACAATTAACATCATCTAGTGCATATAAAATAGTAATGTTACAAACACTATTTTTCAATTTAAAAATGAACGCACCTAAGAGTTTAAATCTGTTACAACCTAATGCATAAAGCAAATCAGTTTTGACTAATAATTTATGATTTACTTACTACAAACTAAGAATTTTTACTTAACAAAACCTAACCCATAAATATTACACATTTTCAATCCTGTCCTAGTCTAATGCAAGAAATAATAACGTTACGATTTTTTTTTTTGCCAATACTGTATATCTAATGCATGTAAAAATGTCTTATGTCTATAATAAAATGTTTCAGGAAACAAGTCTTATTTCAAAACTTTTTGTCTGAAATATTTTATTAAAATTTATCTGTTAACATAAAGGTATATTGTTTTAGTTGTTTTGTTCATAACTCTTTTTATAATCACGAATATGGATATTCTAGAGAATTTTTTATAGGTTATGTTAATTTTAAACCTTTTTCCCCGTAGTACTATCTTAAAGTAAAATATTTTACGAGTATTTTCCCGGTTGATTTATTCAAATCCGACAAAATTCCGACTGTCAACAGATTTTTGTCCAAAAAATGGCACTTTTCTCACACTGTGATACGTGCTGACAGAATAAATGTTTTTTTTTTTCGGGAAATATTATAAATTGGTAATGCAGAAAGTGTTTTAAGTTTATAGATATAACTCTTTTGAATTTCTTCTGTGTCAATTGATAAAGTGATGCTGACGTTTCGCGGATGATTCTGCCGGCATCTTCACAGCTTGTTTCGAGAAATGACTTCTTCGGAATCTAGCACGAAGAAGTCAGTCTCGGAACAAGCCATTAAGAAGTCGGCAGAAGAAGAACACGAGGGAAATCCAGAAGAATTATACCTATATGCTCTATAACCTGTGGAAGTTTCCTATCAAAATTAGTATTTTAAATGTGTTTAGAGATGTTGCCAAAGTTAAGTGACGATTATTTTCTATTACAATTAACTTATTTTAAAAAAAAAAAGTATTGCGTGTACCGTATTTCATAATTTTTAACCTGTATCGATATGTTTTATGCATTTCTTTTTAACGAATCATTAATTTCTCAGAAAATCTTATTTGTTGTGGATATTTTGGATAGTTATCTGAATTCGAAGTCGATCAGACATGGACGGCATTAATTTTGAAAAATTTTTGCAACTCCTTTAAGTTAGTTTTACGTGTTATTATCGAGGAGCACTATTTATCACTATTTTTCTACAGTCGCTTTTGCTACAGAGATATGATATATATATATATATATATATATATATATATATATATATATATATATATATATATAAGTATATATATATATATATATATATATATATATATGTATATATATATATATATATATATATATAATATTATATATATATATATATATAATATTACTGAAGGTAAGAGGAAGAGAGAAGGAGAAACTGCAGAAGTAGATATGACTGTTGTTGATCAGTGGTCGGCCGGAAATTCGAGAAAGTTATGAATATGTGGACATTTTTAAAGCGGATGAAACGGGTTTGTTTTACAAGATGACGCCTGATAAGACATTAAAATTTGTCGGAGAGAATTGTGCTGGTGGAAAATTATCAAAAGTAAGGATTACTGTGTTGGTAACTGCAAATATGTCTGGAACAGAGAAAAGAAAATTGTTGATGATAGGAAAGTCCGCCAATCTCAGGTGTTTTAAAAACAAACATTTACCAGTAAAGTACAAATCAAACAGTAAAGACTGGATGACATCAGAAATTTTTAAAAACGAACTGATCGAATTGGACAAAAAATTAAAATTCTCAAACAGAAAAATATTACTTTTGATTGCCCAACTGTCCAGCGCACCCTGAAGTTAATATACGGCAAATAAAATTGGTTTTTATGTCTCCAAACACAAGTGCAAAGCTCCAGCCTGTGGATCAAGGTGTGAACTTTATCCATATGGCTTGGCAAAGAGTCAGTAGAGAAACCATTGCAAACCGTTTTAAGCATGACGGATTTTTAAGAAATGAAGGTAGATATGACTCAGATGTTGAGCTACCATTGACTCAGTGGATTGAAAAACATCGAGAAGATCCTACTGATTGTCTAGAATTTGTTTACGATGCTGACATTCAACAAAGTACAGTAGAAATCCAGATTAAAAAGACGTTTAATCACTTTAATTTTTGAAGAGTATGTATGCGCTAATAATGAATTAATCACGAGAGAAATATTAACTGATGATCAAATTGTGACATCAGTGACTTCTGGAAAGATTTTAAGTGATAATGATGACGAAGATGCGCTTGGAGAAGAAGATAATATTTATGTTCCATCCATTTCAGAAATAACTAAGGAAATGACTGAAACAATTTTTTGGAATCTCGTGAAGTTCCTGAACATATATGGAGTAGTTTTTGTGACCTTGACAATTATATAAACACCATATCCTTTTCAAGTAAAATTGTACAAACGAAAATGACTAATTTTATTGTATAAACTACGTATTTTAATGTTTTCGTTTATATTCGAATATGTACCAACATACGTACTAATAACTTTAGTGTGACTGGTTTTATTTTCCTTTGAACATTTTCTTTTAATTTAATAATTATTATTATTCATTTTTTCTAAGCCTTGCCGCCTAATCTAAGTAAAAAAGTAGTGAAAAAATGATATTAGATTTTGTTTACCCTATGTAACGAACTTCGGGTATAGCGAACCATTTTCAGTGATTTTTTGGAGTTCCTTATAAACGGACTTCATCGTATATATATATATATATATATATATATATATATATATATATATATATATATATATATACATATATATATATAAATATATATATATATATATATATATATATATATATCATATATATATATATATATATATATATGTATATATATATATTTATATAAAAAAATATTCATCCAAAATTAATTAAATTAAAGGCGACTAGTTTTTTTTTTAATTTCAATGTCTATGTAAGTGGTCTTAACCAGCCGAAGGAAAAAATAATAGGTAATAGTTACTTACTCTGTTACTAATTAATCGATCTTGTTAGTGTAAAAGTAGTTCAGAATTAAAGCTTTTAAATGTTTTCCATTTTATAACACCTATTTCTTACACTTTCGAAAACATAAATACCCTTTTTTAGCTTATAGCCAGCGATATTTTAAAGTTCTTAGATCAAAATAAATCTTACAGCCAGATAATACTCCATGGTTTCTCAGTAGGTGGATATTTATGGGGAGAAGCTTTAGTACAAATGGCCCATAATAAGGGACATTATCAACCACTTTTGGATAAGATTGTTGGACAAGTAAGGATATAAAATTTACATACAATGCTGGTCACATTAAAGTAGCGTTAATAACTTCGTTATTAGGCTACATACATACATATTGCCCTTTAAAAATTTCACATCATATTAGACAATTTTCATTGTGTTTTAGCAGAAATTCTTCTCTAGCTTTTAGTTCAACAAAAAATAAGCTATTCGATAGTAGTTAGGTGACTTCCGTTACATATCAAAAAGGACATTTTTTTCAAAAAAAAACGCATTTGTAAAAAATTTGAAAAGTTTTGTAAAGAAAGGTTTCAATTTTACATCAATGCTTATTCAATTTTTCAATTTTTGCCCCTTTTTTATAGTTTAATTTTTAAAAATTAAATTTTTTGAACAATAATTATTTTCGTCGGGGATCTGACCACACTATTGTTATTTAGGCCTAAATGTTGCTAATAATAAGTTTTTTTTCAACGACAAAATTTACCCTTCCAAATTATATTTCGTTTGATGCAAAGTTGATGTAAAAACTATATTGATAAAATTATATCAAATTCATCGTTTTAGTACTTTATTAATGTTTAAATAAAAAAAATCATCTTGATTTTTTCGTGCATCACAATACTATGCAGATGTGGATATGCTTTTAATAGCTTTAAAATTTATTATATAATATATACATATATATATATATATATATATATATATATATATATATATATATATATATATATATATATATATATATATATATTATTTATTTATATATATATATATATATATATATATATATATTTATTTATATATATATATATATATATATATATATATATATATATATATTTATTTATTTATATATATATATATATATATATATATATATATATATATATATATATGTATATATATATATATATATATATATATATATATATATATATATATATATATATATATATATATATATATATATATATATATATATATCGTCAAACGGGGTGACTTCGGACAGTGGAGGTGACTTTGGACAATTGGTAGTTCGCTACTTCTTATTCGTATTTTACCGAATGTATGCATTTTATCGTCACTGTTTTAATGCAAGCTCATACTTGCCAGTATTCTTTCAACCACGGTGGCGGTGGGTCGCGCTACAAGCTAAACTTCGCCACGTGCTACGCTTTTACTGGAAAACTGAACTACTTAAAATCTGCACGATTCCGACTATTTTGCTTATTATTACAACTATTTAAAAATCATTTGAAAACGAAATTTTTTTTTTAGAATAGTTTTTTTATACAGGCCGGTAACAAAAAAATTGTCTTTTAGGGGGGGTGACTTTGAAAAATGCCACGAAAGTACAGAAAAGTGTTAGGCGGCCGTAGTTATCAGAACTACAGTCAAGATAACCTAAAAAAAGCTATAGAGAAGTTAAAAACCGAACAAAGTGTTTAAGAAAAGCGTCAGAATTCTATTGTGTTCCAAAATCGACCTTAAGCAACGCTGTTCTTAATGTTGTCGAAGAAAATCGTCTAGTTTTTGTTAATACAAAGTGCCTGTGAATGGGGATTTCCACTAACTGAGTATGATATCAGTTAATATTGAAAAATTCCATGACAATATGCCCGGACGCGATTGGACAAAATCCTTTCTGTCTCGTCATAAAGAATTAACTGTAAGATTAAGCCAAATATAAAACGGCTTCGTGCGCAAGTTTCTGTCCAAACCATAACTGAATATTTTACGAAACTAGAAAAAGCATTAGAGAATATTGATGCAGCAAACATTGTTAACTATGACGAGACCAACTTTAGCGATGATACTGGTAAAGCGAAGGTCGTTTGTAAACGCGGTGTAAAACAATGCGACAGAATTATGGATTCAACAAAACAAAGACAAGCATAAGTGTGATGATGTCTGCTTCAGCAAATGAAGAACTTTTACTACCTTTTGTTGTATACAAGGTTAAGCATCGATATCAAGAATGGAAGGAAAATGGTCCTCCTGGATGTGAATATAGTATTAGTAAGTCGGGCTGGTTCGAGGCAGCAACGTTTTACGAGTGGTTTAGTAAAATACTATTGCTATATTTTTCGAAACAAGGAAGGAACCAAGCTACTGATTGGGGATAACCTTTCCAGCCATTTAAACCATAAAAGTTATAGAGGAATGGCATAAGAAATGATATAAAATTCATTTTGTTGCCACCAAACTCGACACATCTGTGTCAACCCCTTGATGTGTCGTTTTTTGGGCCTTTAAAGAAGGGTTGGCGAAAAATATTGACGGAATGGAAATACCAGAGGAAAGGTGCTTTTCAGAAATCACACTTTCCACAGCTATTGCAAAGAACACTACAGTTCATTCAAGCTAAGTCCGAAGCAAATATTCTTTCAGGATTTCGAGGATGTGGAATAGTTTCCGTTCAATCCGCAAGTGGTCATCAAACGTTTACCAAATCATATGGGGAGTGATGAAGAAACAGGTACTACTATGCTTGATCAATCTTTATTGGGATTTCTTAAAAGAAAACAGAAACCCTCAGGAAAATAACAAAAAAAGGAAAACGAAAGCGGATAAATGTACTACCTGGTCGAGAAATTAGTAAAGAGGATATAAATGCAGCTCTAGCAAGACCTTCAACTTCAGGTTGTCAAAAAACTACAAAATCTTCCCAGTCTATTGCTTTCAAGAGTGATCCTTCATGTGATTCGGATTCGGAGTCAATGTCATTGAAAACACTCATACAAAGTCAAAAGAAGGCGAAGACAACAGAAACTGCAGAACTACAAGTTAACGAATTTGGGATCATTGCTATTCCTGTAAATAACTCCCCACGAAAAATTATTAGTAAACAAGGAAATCATATACATGTGAGGCTTCTAAGAAAGAAGAACACCGGAGAAGGTTGTGTTTTTATATTTCCAATCATAGATGATGAAAGCGACATTGTAGCAGAAGACATTTTTCAAAAATTAATCATACTCGAGCAACGCAGAGACCGTTACCTATGAATATTAATATTGAATAACTACAGTTCTTATTATCCCAGCGGTGCGGAAACATCGAAACCTGTACGATTTACATATGTATCCAAAGTCACCCCACCCTACGAGGTGTCTTCGGACACTTTTAAAATAAAAAAATAAAAATTTCCAATAGCGTAAAATAAAATATGTGATAATATTTGGATTCTACGATAATTGAACTACACTTGGCAAAAAATGTAGTCTGGGTATTATGTTAGTTTGGAAGAAATATGAAGAAACTCTAAAAACTGTCCGAAGTCACCCCGTTTGACGGTATATATATATATATATATATATATATATATATATATATATATATATATATATATATATAAAGGCAACATTTATGTTGAAGTTATCAACAAAAAAGAGTTTCTTTACGATCAGAAACTTTTTGTTTCTTACAAAATAAAAAGTCGTAAAAATAAATGTGTAAACAGTTAAAATTGTCACAACTGATGTAATATTGTAAAATAAACAACTGTTTGTAATATCCTTTGCAAAATTTGAACAATACACTCCTTCCCGGAGATTTTTTTTTCGGAAAAAATTTAATTTCGACAATAGCAGTCACCGGATTACCATGTGGACTTTTTAGAGTCAACTCTATAATGTTGTCGGGAATTTTATTTTACATCTGTGATGGGACAAATGGCTAAAAATACTAACGTGCTACTGCAGTAATACATTCAAACGCATATGTATATTGATTTAACATAATGACCAGATCGAAAAAGATATAAGAATACCAAAGTAAATTGGAAACAATAAAAGCTAAAATAATTTCACAAGAGTTACTCTCATTGGTTAGATTAAAATTTAAGCTACCAATGATGTAAAACTTTTAACCAATAGGAATGATTTCTGTTAATTTGTTATACGTGTTATTTTTTAACTTTCTCGTCTGAACTAAAACTTTTTATGCATTCCTTAAACGGAGTTGGATTAAATAAATCTATTGACAGCTCAAATTTTAGCGTAACAGAACTTCAAATAAAATAACCTTTTTAGTGTTCCGTACGGAACACTTATAAGATCACTTCGATGTCTGTCTGTCTGTCCGTCGGTCACACCCGATTTTCTCCCGAAACTATTTGACATAGAAAGTTGAAATTTGGTACTAATATAGGAATTGATGGCCTCATCAGAACCATGTAATTTTGAAAGTTAAATTTTGACTTATGGAGTTAGTTTTGGGGGGTGAAAGCGGAAGTGAAAATTTTTTTTTACTAGGTCATCTAGTGGGGTGTCAAATGAGAGCTTGTAAAAACACGAGTTCAAACATTTATATAATGTAATACTTACGCGCACTTTTCTTTGTATTATTTTTTAAAAAAATCGCGAAAATCGCTGCCCCCCCCTCTCTATCTCGAAAAATACTGATCCAAAAATTTTGAAAAAATTCTAAAATATTCTCCACGGGGTGTAGATTGAACGGAAAATATCACGAGTGCATTACCTTTAATAATTTATCTGGTATATAAAAAAACAAAAATTTCAAGGTTATCAGTTTTCATTAAAGATCGGAAACAAACTTTGTTGAACTCATTTGGGGTGTGTTTTCTGAAGTCACTGATCATTTTATACTTCCGAAACAAAAATTTTTGTTTTAAAAGCAATCAACGTACAGAACACTATTTGCACTTGACCGGTTATTTATGTTTAAAAGAATAAAAGGTTATTTTCAATTGAAATAATAACCGGCCAAGTGCAAATCGGACTTGCGCAATTAGTGTTCCGTACGTTGATTGCTTGTAAAATAAAAATTTTTGTTACGGAGGTATAAAATGATCAATGACTTCACAAACATACCCCAAAATTATTTTTACTGAAAACTTATGACCTTGAAATAAGGCACTAGTAATAGTTTTCGTTCAATCTACACCCTGTGGAAAATATTCCAGAATTTTTTCAAAATTTTTTGATCTGTACTTTTCGAAATAAGGGGGGGGCGGCCGATATTTCGCAATTTTTTGAAAATAATACGAAGACGCGTGTGCGCATATTACATAATACATATTTTTGAACTCTTGTTTTTACAAGCTTTCATTTGACACTCCACTCGATGATCTGGTAATTTTTTTTTTCACTTCGGATTTAACCCCCCAAAACACGGCTCTGCTGAGGCCATCAATTCCTATATTTGTGTCAAAATTGAACTTTCTCAATAGTCAAATAGTTTCGGAGAAAATCGGATGTGCCAGACAGACGGACAGACAGACAGACCCCAAGGAATCCCATAAGTGTTTCGTATGGAACACTAAGAAATCAGTAAAAAAATATTTAAACCTGTGATTTCATCTAAAACCCCGTGAAAAAATATCGGCTGATAAAACGTTTCATATTTTTCAAAATTGTACTTTTTAGATATGGGAGAGTATGGCTGATGCAACAGTAATTCCCACTGCTTTCCCAGCTGCAGTTTTTCCCAGAAACAAACTGATGGCTTATGCATTTTGTAAATACCTGTTGTAAGTATATGTTTTTCTTTAGGTTATTTTAAATCACAAGAACTCGGGTGTAATTAAGAAGGACTATAGTATCTATACCCGTTATTTTTACTTAAAAGACACATAAAACAAATACATAAGACTTGTTCTTATTGGTCAAACCACTGTTAGCTTATAGAATCTTACGTACATAGCTAAATTTTTAATCAGAATCATTATAATTACAACAGTTGTTTACGATAAGTGTCTACAACATCGTCCATTAGTGGATGGATGGAGGATACCTCAAATCCTGTAAGTGCTGTTGAACAAATTAAACAGGGATTTTTAAATAGTTCGCTCGACATATTGGATCCTTTTTAAATTTTTCTCAAAACTATAAAGCAGTTTGATTGTCAATTTCATAGTTTTCGAGATATATCGTCAGCCAATTGGCTGGGCGTCAACTTGGGAGAAATATTGGCATAAACATGTTGCACGCATAGTAAAAAGAGCTTCTTAAAAGCTGGGAATATTATTTCAAGCTAGGAAGCTGTACGCTTCACTACAACTTTTAATACTGTACAAAGTTCAGATTCGACTTGATGATGGAATACTGCTCTCATGGTTGGGGCACTGCTCCAAACATACACTGTCTTCGTTGGATTCTATTTAGAAAAGAGCTGTTCGCCTTACTGGAGCCCAGAACTCTTCGACAACCTTAATTCCGTGGAAGATCGAAGAACGGTTGACATCTTGAGACTATTCTACAAGTACTTTCATGAGAAGTGTTCGATCGATGTAGCCCATTTAATTCTTCCCAGCGCGGTGCAAGCTAGGAATATACGTCGTGCTAATATCAGGTGTACAAGTATGAAATGCGGATTTCAGACAACAGATGGTGCACCAATGCAGTTTGTGCTATAAAGGTTTGACACTGCGTCATTTTGTTGTGTCATCAACAAGTGTCAGACGCGCACGCGTGATAAATTGGAAAAGTGTGTGCATAGTGTTTTGTTGTTGTGTTCAATATGTCGAAATTTATACCGAACAAAGAGCATTCGCGGACAGCATTAATTTTTTGTTTTCATTTGAAGAAAACTGCTGTTGAATCATACCAATTACTTCGAGAAGCTTATAGTGAACATGCTCCATCGCAAGATACGTGTGAACGATGGTTTCGGCGTTTCAAAAGTGGTGACTTCGATGTTGCAGACAAGAAACGTGGAAAACCTCCAAAAAAATACGAAGATGTGGAATTGCAAGCATTGTTGGACGAAGATGATTGGCAAACACAAAAACAACTCGCCGAGCAATTGGGCGGAAACAATCGGCTACGAGAGATGGGAAAGATTCAGAAGACCAGTAGATGGGTACCACATGAGTTAAACGACAAGCAAATGGAAAAGCGCAAAAACACGTGTGACATTTTGCTCGCTCGGTACAAAAGGAAGTCGATTTTGCATCGTATAGTTACTGGGAATGAAAAGTGGATTTATTTTGAGAATCCCAAGCGCAAAAAATCATGGGTAGATCCAGGCGCACCATCCACATCGACCACAAGACCGAATCGCTTTGGCAGAAAGACGATGCTCTGTGTTTCGTGGGGACCAGAGGGGCGTGGTCTATTATGAGCTGTTAAAACCTGGGGGAAACAGTTAATACTAAACGTTACCAACAACAATTGACCGATTTGAACTGCTCGCTGCTTCAAAAAAGACAGAATACCGAAAGAGGCAACACAAAGTCATTTTTCTTCATGACAATGCTCCATCACATACGGCAAAACAAGTTCGCGACACGTTGGAAGCACTCAGCTGCCCATGCGGCTTACTTACCAGACTTGGCTCCTTCCGATTACCACTTGTTTACATCGATGGGGTCACGCACTTGCTGATCAGCACTTTGGTTCGTACGAAGATGTGAAAAAATGGCTCGATGAATGGTTCGCAGCAAAAGGGGAAGATTTTTACTGGCGTGGTATTTACAAGTTGCCCGAAAGATGGGAAAAATGTATAACAAGCGATGGAGCATACTTTGAATAAAGCACTTTTTATCATTCTTCCGAATTTATCATGTTTTTTTAGAAAAAAAAAATCCGCATTTCATACTTGTACACCTGGTACATCACATCTGTATGGGGTTTAGATTGTCATTTCTCTTACAACTTTTTTCAAATCCCATCGTTTTGGAATGATTTGCTTAAGACTGTGTTTCCCACCGAGTATAATTTGCCGCGATTCAAGACCAACCCGAGTCGCTTTTTCCGCACACACGTCGCTCCTGTACCGTTTTAGAGATTTCAGTGCAGCATGTGTAATATGCCCTTAAAAAATATATTGATATTTGGAAATTGTATTTTAAATTTAGCAGGCTATACAAATTAAACGTACTCTTACACATTTACATATTTATTTTGAAATGTCACCTTATAGTTAATTTTAAATCCTTAAAGCGCTACAGGACAGTTTTTTCGATATTTTGTCAATTAACCCATCAATTCTATATATACCATATACATATATATATATATATATATATATATATATATATATATATATATATATATATATATATATATATATACAGTAGAACCCAGATTAACCGAGTCGCGATTATCCGAGCTCCGGATTAACCGAGCCAATCTAAGAACCTGATTATCCGAGATACGCGCGTCTATGCTGCGTATTAACCGAGCTTCTAAAATATGTATGTACATATTTCCATTTAAAATCATTGGGGCCTTCGGGCCCGTGTGAAGGGTTCCCCTATTTATGTTTTTGGACTCTTTCAGCATGTAAATTTGCGTGAATGCAGTGCGTTATAGCGTTTACTACGGAGAAGTACGAGTATACTGACATAATTTATTTAGTTGGAGTTCTGGTAGTTTAAGTGTCATTCATACGAACTGCTTTGTTTGAATTTTTGTTTGTCATATTATAATGGAGCAAAACAAGCGTAAAAGAATCGTCGTTCCTATTAAAGAAAAATTAAAAGCCATCAGAAGAATTGAAGCATGAGAGACAATTAAAGTTGTTGCACGAGATTATGAAGTAGGTGCGGTAACAGTTGGAGACTGAAAAAGAAACCTCACAAAAATAAAAGAGTGGTGTATAAATCAAGCCTCCTCGTCCTCAGGAAAAAAATCAATGAAAACCGGCGACTATGAAAAGGTTAACGAAGCTTTATTCATGTGGTTTAATCAACAGAGATTAAAAGGTGTGCCTCTGGCAGGTCCAATTTTACAACAGAAAGCAATAATGATTAGTAGGCAATTCCCAGAGATAGATTTACCGCCAGTTCTGGATGGCTTGACCGCTGGAAAAAACGGTACGGTATACAACAACTGACTGTATGTGGTGAAAAACTTTCTGCTGATGTATCATCAATTGAGAAGTTTAAGCAGAACTTTAAAAAGCAAATCGAAGATTGTGGATACACATGTAATCAAATATACAACTGTGACGAAACTGGTCTGAATTATAAAATGCTTCCATCAAAAACAATGGTATCTCGACAGGAAAAATCAGCTCCTGGGCACAAACGAAGTAAGGAAAGATTAACTATAATGGTATGTTCCAATCATCTGGCAAGCACAAAATCCCACTGTGGTGATTGATAAGTCTGTAGGTCCAAGAGCTTTAAAAGGACATCTCACCTAAAGCCCTACCAGTCTATTACAAAAGTCAGAAGAGCGCATAGATGGATGCGACCTTATTTACTAACTGGTTTGAAGAAGAATTCGTGCCATCTGTGACTAAATTTTTAAACAGAAACCGTCTTCCTATTAAAGCAATTTTGTTAATGGATAATGCCTCCTCTCACTCTGGAGAAGGACTTCATGTGGGCGAAATTGTTGTAAATTTTTTTCCTCCAAATGTAATCAGCATAATGCAACCAATGGATCAAGGCATCCTCGAAAACAAAAAAAAAATATAGGCGTTTATATCCTGAACATCTGTTAGAATACACAGAAAAGGAGGATATTATCAATGGGATGAGAAAGGTTACACTGAAAAATGTTATTTACTGGGTAAGTCAAGCTTGGGATTCTGTGCGTACTACCACTATTCAAAAATCTTGGTCAAAAGTTATTGATTTTGAGGGCTATAATGACAGTGAAGATGATACTCCATTAAATGAACTAGCTTTGAAATTGAGAAGCCATGGAGAAATATCCTGAAATTTTGACAGCGAGATAGAAGAAAAAGAAAAAAGTTTATTTGAATTAATACAAAAATTAAAAGGTTGCGAAAATGTAACAAGAGAAGATGTTGTTGAATGGATTACAGCAGATGATTTAGAAGAAGAAATGAGTATTGAAGAAATAACGAATGCCTTTCAGGAAACCGAAAAATCAGATGACGATGACGATGACGAAGCGGCGGTGGATGAACAGTCTCCCACTAAGATCTCTCATCAAGAATGTTTTGCTTCTTTAGAAAAAGCTTTGAGGTATATCGAACAACAACCAGAGACAACCCTAGCGGATTTGCTTCTTCTTAATAGATGGAGAAACAGTGCAGCGAGAAAAAGAAGATGCAATATGAAACAGAGGCGCATAGATACCTATTTCACTGTTTTATAATGTATGTACCTATTTATATGTTAAAAATGTTAATACATCGGTTTAAAGTACTGGTGAATGAATAAAAAACAAATCCGGATTATTCTAGTTTTCAGTTATCCGAGGAGGGTGCCCCCCACGTTACCTCGGATAACCGGGGCTCTACTGTATATATATATATATATATATATATATATATATATATATATATATAATATATATATATATATATATATATATATATTCTATATATATATATAATATATATATATATATATATATATATATATATATGTATATATATATATATATATATATATATATATATATATATATATATATATATATATATATATATATATATATATATATATATATATATATATATATATATATATATATATATATATATACATACGTGACAGAACAAAAAATTCCACATTAACTACTGTGGGACCAAATAGCATGATGAGGCACCTGGATATAAAAAATTCCGCAGGTAAAATAGCCTCCGTTCGGATCTCCGGGTGGGGGTTGGTTCAGGGGCGTCGACATGCAGAGATCATAATTTTAAAATAGATTTTTGCAACATATGAGGTTTAAACTCGAACATAAATTCAGTGCACCAACACCTGCAATCAAATAAATCTCATGTACTCGCTCTCTATGAAACCAAGGTCAATTCATCGACCAGCACAGTCAACTATCTTTATCCTGGGTACGACTTCTATTCCCGATTTAGGCGTAACTTTGGAATCTGTCTTTTTGTCTCTTACCAACGAGAAGAGGCTCTGGAGCCTCCAAACTTTGATGTTGTGTGGTTAAAAATGACGACTCGACAAACCACAAGGTTCATCTGTCAACCACCAAGTGATACCAACTTTAGAACACTTTTCGCTTCTCTTGTAGATACCTTCGATCATTTACAAACTAACTATCCAAGTGCCGAAATTGCCATCCTGGGCGATTTTAACGTCCACAATATCAACTGGCTTAAATATTCAAATACTACCGACGAACTAGGTTGTGAAACTGAATCATTCTCAATCAGTTGTGCCTTAACTCAGCTTATTCATGAACCAACACGGATCCCTGATCGAGACGGAGAGTTCGCCAGTGTTCTTGATCTGTTTTTAAGCACCAATCCGTAGATTTACACGGTCACCGTAAATCCGCCGTTAGCTTTTCCGACCATAAACTGCTTTCGACATCGAGTATCCCTCTAATCAGTGATAGAAAGGCGCCTAAGCCGCGCAAGATTTGGCACTATAAATCTGCTAAATGGGAAGATCTCATGAAATATTTTCGAACTTTCCCTTGGATAGACATTTGTTTTCGATCCGACAACCCATCTGACTGCACCAGGGAGATTTCCGATGTTATCTTGGCCGGAATAGAGGCTTACATCCCTTTTTCGAAGAAATGCGCTTCCAACGGCAAGCCTTGGTTTGACCGAAAATGCAGAGAAGCTGTTGCTTCTAAACATCTTGCCTACCGACAATGGCGTGAAAATCCTAACAACATAAATCGTAACACCTTTGTTCGTGCCCAGAACAGATGCAAAGGAATTATCGACGAAACCAAGGAGGCACACAATTAACGAATTAGAAACAAACTTCTCGCTTGTCCCAACAATTCTAGGTCCTTTTGGGCAGTCGTTAAGGCAGTTAATTAAAATTTCACCAAATCCACCACACCACCACACGGCCAAATAATTCTATTGCAACGACACCTGTTGAGAAAGCGAACTTGTTGGTCGAACTCTTTGCTTCACATTCTACTGTCGATTTCCAAGGAAAAACACCACCTACTATTCCCATATTGCAGTCAAGGATGCCAGATGTAGTCTTCAGAGCGTATTTTAATGCAACTAGACACCAAAAAGGCTTCTGGCGCTGACGGAATACCCGCCATAGTTCGCAAAAACTGTGCGAGGGAACTAACACCACTTTTCTGTAGACTTTTCGACCTATCCTACAGAAAAGGAATATTTCCTTCCTGCTGGAAATGTGCCACAGTTCAGTAGATACCTAAAAAAGGCAAGAAGACCTTGCCAAATAACTACCGACCAGTCGCACTGCTTTCAATAATATCGAAGTCATGGAAATCATCAATCAGCATCTTCTAAAATATCTTGAAGGATTCAACATAATTAGCGATCACCAACATAGCTTTCGTAAACATAGATCAACAGGAGATTTCCGACTTATGTAACACATATTTGGAACAACGCAATTTAATACTTTGGAGAATCTCGAGCGGTTGCTCTTGACATATCCAAGGCATTCGACCGTGTTTGGTACGATGGACTGTTGGCTAAGCTACGCTCTTATAGTATGTCTGAAAAGTTCTGTTTGTGGCTCTCATCTTTCCTCAGAGAGCGTTCTTTACGAGTGGTGATCGACGGATTCCTTTCTAACACCTTCACTATCAACGCCGGTGTGCCCCAAGGATCCATACTGTCTCCTACTCGCTTTCTCATTTACATTAACGATCTGCTGGGAAAGACCGAGAATCCAATCTACAGCTTTACAGATGATAGTACGCTTATCTCTTCATTCACATTGAGCGCTCGGACATCGCCTACTCAGTCGAATATCCACAGACCGTATGAGGTCGTTCAACTTAACAAAGACCTGGAAGAATTATCTTATCAATATCTTAGGATTTTGTTAGATACGGCAACTTTTGCTTTCTCTTTCTCTCTTTGCATATATATATATATATATATATATATATATATATATATATATATATATATATATATATATATATATATATACTATGTATAGTAATGAAGATATTTTCCAGGTTTCATCTTAAAATATTCGATTCAGTCGTTACAAGGCACTATGTAAAATCAAGTAATATGTTTCACACAAATATAGTGCCATCTCCGGTGTTATTGTTAGTTAGTAATACTGATCCAGTTGGAACAGAAAGTTCGCATCAGGAAGTTAAAGCAATTTGGGAGAGTTTGGGTATGAAGGTAAGGCTGTTTATTTGTAGCCTATATTAGGGTTATAATAATAATAATCCCGATGACGGACACTAAACCGTCTTTAAATAAAGTTAGTAGTTATAAGGGCGTTTCGGTCTTTTTGACACATTTTATTAAAAATTTTTTTTTTACAAATCGCCGGGCTAGTCGAACCCTCAACGACCGATATGCCACATATAAGTTCAATATTTTAAAAAAATTATAACTAACTGCCATTCTGAATACAGTAAGCTTCTGTAGTAGTTTGGATATTAGTGAGTCTTGCGACTGAAATTACGTCACAGAAAGTTAACCCTACTGTCGATAATATTCAGTCCATTGCCTGATGGGTGTCACCACTCCAATGCTGACGCCAGGAAAAAAACTAAACATCACTTACATTTACTATAAAATCTAAACGGATAGCTGCCTTTTTTGCGACGGAGTTTTCCTACAACAAGTTTATTTATTTAATAATAATAATAATAATAATTCAAAGAATCAAACGAGAGGAAAGACACCAACAACCTCTTCCGAAGAAGCGAAAAACAGTTCTACCGGAAAACTATATACAACAAACAGGCAGCAGTGACTGAACCACCAAACAAGAACTCACAGATTATTGGAAAAGTATCTGGTCAGAACCCAAACTACACAATAATAACACCCCCTGGATCAAAGACGAAGAAGACAAACATAAACATGTGACAGAACAAGAAAATTCCACATTAACTGCACAAGAAATTACAGAAACAATCAAACACACACACAACTGGAAATGTCCTGAAATAGACAATATACAAAACTTCTGGTACAAACACTTTACCACCACACACGAAGCACTCACACACCAAATCAACAAAGCCATTCTACAACCACACAAATTTCCCACTTTCCTTACACAAGGAATAACATACGTCAAGCCCAAAAGCTCAGACACCACAAACCCGTCAAACTACCGACCTATCACCTGTCTTCCAACCCTATACAAGATCATTACAGCCACAATTTCCAAGAAAATAGGACAACACCTAATAGACAACAATATTCTCACAGAAGAGCAGAAGGGATGCAGGAAAAATTTAGGATGCAAAGAGCAGCTGATCATAGATAGCGTAATTATGGGACAAACCAGAAAAGAACACAGAAACTTCACATCTGTTACATAGATTATAAAAAAGCCTTTGACTCCATACCCCACAGCTGGTTAATCAGAGCCCTAGAAATCTATAAAATCAACCAACACCTCAGGCCATTTCTCGCACAAATTATGAAAACATGGAAAACCGAAATATACGCCTAGAAACACAAACCGAACGCATCCAAACAAAAGAGCTGTACATCAGACGGGTATATTTCAGGGAGACTCGCTCAGCGCTCTGTGGTTTTGCCTCTGTCTCAATCCACTCTGAAATATACTAAACAGAACAGAGCATGGCTTCAACATCAAACACCAAAGAGTGAATCAACATAAAATAAACCACCTCCTATATATGGATGACATAAAACTCTACGCTGCCACAAAAACACAGCTGAAAGAACTCCTCAAAATCACAGAAATATTCACCTTAGATGTCAATATGCAATTTGGTATAAGTAAATGCTAAGTGCTCCACATCAACAAAGGCCAATGGGAGGGCCACCATGAGACAGACACCATCAACAATGAAACACTCGATAACATGTTCGACAAAGAAACATACAAATATCTAGGCTTCCAACAAAGCGCTAAACTCAACCACGCTCACATCAAAACAGAGCTCAGAACCGAATTCAAAAAAAGACTCACGAAACTTTTACAAACCAAACTCAATTCCACATATCTCACTAAAGCCATCAACACGTTCGCTATACCTATACTCACATATTAATTTGGTATCATCAAATGGTCACAAACAGATATAGAAAACATTCACATCCTTATACGTTCTCAATTCACCAAATACAGAGGAGAGGAAGGCAGGAGGAAGAGGTATCATAGACATCAGATCACTACACACAAAACAAATACAAGCACTTAGGAAATTCTTTCACAGCAAGCAAACCAGCCTCCACACAGCGACAGTGAAAGCAGGCAAAAACTACACACCTCTCGACTTATCCCGGGCAGACCACTCAGCAGACACACACAGTCACACCCAATTACAACAGGAAAACATGAAAACGTGGTCAGAGAAAACACTCCACGGAAAACACAGATACCACATAGATCAAGACCACGTAAATAAAAAACAATCATACACCTGGTTACAGGATGGGCAGCTATTCCCTGAAACAGAATGCTTCTTACTTGCCATCCAGAATAAAGTCATATTAACCAGAAACTACCAGAAGCATATCATCAAAGACCCAACTATTACAGAAGACAGATGCAGGAAATGCCACCAGCAGGAAGAAACGATCGAACACATAACAAGCGGATGTAAAATATTAGCCGAAACGGAATACACAGCCAGACATGACTCAGCGGCAAAAGTAGTTCACCAAGCACTAGCCACAACGTACAAGCTGATAGAAAACACAGATCCCTACTACAAATACACACCAACATCCGTACTTGAAAATAAAGATTACAAACTCTACTGGACATCAGTATCCATACAGATAAAACAGTCCCGCTAATAGACCCAATATTACTTTTCAGTGCAAAAAAGAAAAAGTCATCTATCTAATTGACATAGCTGTCCCCAACGACACAAACATCCAAACAAAATACACAGAAAAAATTTCCAAATACACAGACCTTGCAACAGAAATAAAAAGGCTATGGAAACAAGAAAAAGTCATCATTGTGCCCCTCATTATATCAGCCCTTACACCAAAAATTCACACCACACTTGGTACAATTGGGACTCAACACAAACATACATTGTCAGGTTATTCCTTAATACAAAATGGTAATAGCGTTTGTGCTGACTTGGCTTGGACCCGTCAGCCAAACATGGAACCACATTGACTAAATGTGAGAAAGAAGAACTTTTTTGTATAATAATCATAATAAAATGTCTTTATTGTAATTAAATGGTAGGATTACAATTGGCGGAGTTAAAGTTACTCTTCCTCAACCATGAAATGCGGATACATATTGTATACAGCAACATTTAAAAACTACTATTGCATATAAAATACAAAATATAATAATCAATACACAATATACTATCATGATAGAAGTTAATATTAATACAGTGGGTGGCTAAGGGTATGGCTACTGCTTTAGTATGGACAAAAGTTATAGTCAATTGGTGGATTCCAGATGCGCGAATGGGTGTCACCATTTCGGCACTAACACCGAAGAACAAAATATACCAACATATTATTTGATAGAAGCAGGACTGTAAGCTGGTTGATTAATTGCTTTAAATCCAGTTACGCAAATAGAACTTTTTACAAGCTTATCCCGTGTGGACATGTGCGTGGATAAGTGAATTACCGCTGCTAAGTTTTCCACGCTGTTTCTCGTTTACAGCTTCGCGAACTCTGCCAATTAAGTTGGCATAATAATTGCCTGTCCTTAGAGTGTTTTTTAGAAGGTAGTCAATAAAAATAATTTCTTTTGTGTTACAAAAAATAGTGGCCATAAGCTTCGCTTATATTCGCTAAACCTTGAATTAGGGGGTGGCTTATCGGCGTTTTCTGCTCACTATAAAGTGCTCTGAAACATGGACCAGGATATTCATCATATTCAATTGACTCTCGTTCTTGTTGCAAGAGACAGGTCCATTGTTTTATGGTAGCGTACTCATAAGTAGTCCGCCGGGTTTCTTAAATTTCCTTAGCATCTTTTCCTTTCTTTAAAAGGTATTTTAATACTTAATTTCCATCGTGTGGCTACTTCCAAACTACATATTTAATGTCATGTCATAGGTAAGTCAAACGGTCATACCATATAAATGATTTGATTTTGCTTTTTTATCAGATATTTGACTTAGTTAATAGGAACCCAAAAAGCTGCAGAGAGAGCTCCTATAAAGCGTACAGATTTCTAGTTTACATCGGTTCTAGAGCGCTCGCCACCTTGCTGATGTACTCATCTATCAATTGCTTTTAGATCATCAATTGAAAAGATTTTTTATCCCACAAATACAGTAATACCCCGCTTTACGCGAGGGATACGTTCCGAAAAAAATCGCGTTAACTGAAATTCGCGTATATCGAGGTTTATGATTAAACATAGTCAAAATTTAATACAAAAAAATACAAATCATTTTAATCAATCACTTTAATTCTAAGAACACTTTATGCAATACATACTCTTATTTTTTACGGAAAAATACATCTATTGTCTTTTGGGTAACGTTTTGTTTACGTTCTTGTAAAATACGTTCATAACACCCCAACACTGTTTTTAATTGTTTGACACACGGTCAAAGACACGGTCATCATTATTGTCTATACTCTGCAATATGTCCAAACCTGAATAAATTTTTGAAAGTGCATTTTGTATTTCCCCTGAAGATAAAACTTTCTCTTCTACTTGTTCTTCCTCATCGTAGATAGGATTATTCTGTAACTCGATCAGATCTTCATTGCTAATAGGATCGTCGTGCGTTGCTACAAGTTCTACGAGATCTTCTACCGTGACATCTTCAAGTTCAGACCCCTCAATCATTGCAGCAATGTCTTCAAGCACTTGTCTCTGCATCTGGACAATTCTTCTAGGTGCTTCCACTACATCTGGCCAAAGATTACGCCACACCCCATTCATACAACTCATTTTAACTTCCTTCCAAGCCTCTTCTATGTTGTGAATAGACTTCATAATGTTGTATGACTTCCACCACTCTCGCATAGACTGTCTTCCTTCCCCGTCAGTTTCATGAATTAGTTGGCTAAAAGTGCGGCGATGGTAATAAGCTTTGAAGTTTGCTATTGCTCCCTGGTCCATAGGTTGTAATATTGACGTAGTGTTTGGTGGAAGGAACTTTACGTACACTTTTAAGTCTCTGGGCGTATCAAGTGAGGTTGGATGTCCTGGGGCATTGTCTAAGAGTAATATAACTTTAGGTTCAAGCCCATTTCTGTCACAGTATGATTTGACTGATGGGCAAAAACTATTAGAATACCATTCTTGAAAAATTTCCCGTGTAACCCACGCCTTTCTGTTTGATCGCCACACAACTGGTAGACTTGTCTTGTCTGTGCCTCGCATTGCACGGGGTGTTTCTGAATGGTACACTAGTAAAGGTTTCAGTTTGAAATCACCAGTGGCATTACCACCCAGCAGAAGTGTTAGTCGATCTTTCGCAGCTTTGAAACCACTGGCTTGACGTTCTTCCTTAGAAATGAATGTTCGAGATGGCATTTTTTTCCAGTAAAGTGCGGTCTCATCAACATTGAAGATGAGACAAGCAGGAATTTTCTCTCGTCTAACGAAGTCTTGAAACTTGTCTGGAAACTCAGCTGCAGCTTGAATGTCCGCGCTGGCCGCCTCGCCTGTTATGTGGATATTGTGAAGATTAGAACGCTGCTTGAACCGATGGAACCAGCCCCAACCTCTGCTGGCAGCAAAAGTCGGAGTGGCACTCCCTTCTCCTTCTTTTGTTTTCAGCATCTCATACAAAGATTTTGCTTTTGTGCATATGAGATCTTGACTTAGTGGTGTGTTCTTCTTATTCAAATCTTCGATCCAGACTGACAGTAATTTCTCCATTCTTTCTAAGATAGATGATCTCGAACGAGAAAGTTTTGTTGCACTTATAGGTGTTGAACCTTCGCTGGAGATTTTAATTTTTTTCCCGATTTTTATAAATCGTTCTCACAGTCGATTCTGAGAGTCCAAAATCTCTCCCAACAATTGTTGCTTTGCCTCCATTTTCCATTCTTCTTAACACTTTCATCTTCAATTCCAAAGTGACGCTTTTACGCTCTTTTTTCTTTACAGGCGGCATTTTTAACGTAGGGTTAAATTATGTATGTATGTATCTCCAATAAATATTAAAACAAAACTGCCAGCCGACCGAACTAACATTACGGAACAAATGAACACACGAAACGAACGAGGAAATCCCCATAGAACAAAGTCGAAGGACAGGGAATTCCCAATTCTTCAAAGAGAATATTCAGAGAAAGCGGGGATCCCCCCGCGACCATAGAGAAGTTAATGACTACATGAGCGCGAAATTTGAAATTCGCGTTATAGTGAAACCGCGCGTAACGGGGTCGCGCTAAGCGGGGTATTACTGTAAAAGTTTTTTTTACCTTTGGACATATATATGTTAGCTTTTATTTAAAATCAAACTATTTTTCGTAATTTCGAAAATAATCACTTTTACAATCCGACATCTAACAAAGCTGACTCTCTGATGTTGATGATAGTTCAAAATAAAACAAATTATGCCTGCGGGAAGTAAAAATTTTTGACAAATATCATGAGTATGAACTTTGACTCTTGTCTAAAAACAGTCCAATTATTTAACAAAATTGCTAATTTAATGTCGTTTCTAAAATGGTATTACATTTAATAGGTTTTACTTTAGAAAAAAAATATATTGCTATTTTAGCACAAGAGGAGCTCATTGTGTAATTATTCAATTTATTAGGATTTCGATTTTCAGGATAAAAGTATTCAAGTTGCCGGCCATTTTTACGATTTTCTATCCTTAAACTCTTTTAAATCATTAATTAAACCGAACTAAACGCCCACATATAATGGTACCTCTACAAGCTTGTCACAAGCCGTTTGTTAAGCCGCTTGGCAAGTGCAGGTAAGCCAAACATTGACATCCACACGCTTGCGAGTGCTCTAGTAAGTTTTAAGTCTCCAAGTATGTTGGACGTCGAAGTAACTACGGCGGCTGTTATGTGCGTGCTAACCTATTTTTATTTTGAAGTGAAGCAATGTAAGAAAAAAACGAAGAATTAGTAAAAAAAAGAAGATGATGAATGATAAAAATTTTACACGTATAAACTGGCAGGAGAAACTGTTCCATGACTGCATATGCAAACAAAATTGGTTCATAAATGTCTTCAGCACCTTCACCAGACCGTGTTGACTCTTGATTCTTTTTTAAGTGTTTCCGAAATGTTGCCATTAAAATTTCTTTTTTTTTTTTTTGAGGTGCTTTACAGGCTTATTCAAAAGACTTAACCAATGCCATGCATCGGCAACTTTTTTCTTGTCCGTAGGATTTCATATGCAAGACTCCGCTTGATAACAATCAAAAAAAAAGTTTCGTTTGACCAATTACCCACTTTTAGTATGGAACACTAATAAGATCACTTCGGTGTCCGTCTGTCTGTCTGTCACACCCGATTTTCTCCGAAACTATTTGATATAGAAAGTTTAAATTTGGCACTAACATAGGAATGGATGACCTCATCAGAGCCGTGTAGTTTTAAAAGTTAAATTTGGACTTAAGGGGTTAGTTAGGGGGGGTGAAATGGGAAGGGAAATTTTTTTTTTACCAGGTCATCCAGTGGGATGTCAAATGAAAGCTTGTAAAAAGATGAGTTCAAAAATATATATAATGTGATATTTGCGCACAATTCTCTTTGTATTATCTTCAAAAAAGTGCGAAAAATCGCTATCCCCTACCTTATCTCGAAAAGTACCGATCAAAAAATTTTAAAAAAATTCTGGAATAATTTCTACAGGGTGTAAATTGAACGAAAATTATCACGAGTGCATTACCTTTAATAATTTATCTGGTATATAAAAAAACAAAACTTTCAAGGTCATCACTAAAGATCGGATAAAAACTTTGTCGAAAACTCATTTGGGATATATTTTGTGAAGTCACTGATCATTTTGTACTTCCGTAACGAAAATTTTTATTTTAAAAGCAATCATCGTACGGAACAAACAATTGCGCAAGTCCAACTTGCACTTGACCGGGTATTTTTATCTAAAGTCTGTAACCATAAAAACCTAAAAAAAAAACAATAAATAATTTTTATTACTTATTTTAATGACTTGAGCAGAGAGAAAACGATGTGCATTCCTCGTGCCTTCAGAATCTGTACTAATGCCTCGCAAGCGTGTGGATGTTTGGCAAGTGTTTGCCCCAAGCTTCCTTGGACTTGTGCACAAAATACCGACACTCCGCACGAGCAGTGCAAACGCTCGCAAACCCGCAAGCTAAGCCAAACGCCCGATCCACACGTTTGAGTTTGTGAACGCTTGTCACTGTCTTTATTGGAAATCAAGATAGGCCATGCCTCTTTCTCACAATTTTGAAAGTATAAAAAATTTCAGATAATAAATGTATAGTTATTCTATCTACACTTAAGCTCTTATAATAGGAATCCTATATTAACTTAACCTAGGAAAGTGTGTTTATGTATATACATGAGTTCCTTAATGCTAGGACTAAAACTACCTTAAACTAAAACTTACGCTAACTTAAACTAGGACTTAACAATGACTTAAATTAGGACTAATTTAAACTTAACCTAGAATGACAATCTTCTTGTCACGGCGGGAGAGGGGGGGGGGGGTCATCGTCTTCGTCCGAGAGCAGCGGGTCTGACGGTCTCGGGAACTGGTGGCTGGCGTGAGATGGGAGTCGGGACGCTTGTTGAGGTTTGGCAAGCGTGTGGAACTACCATAATATACATATTACGTATGTTATGTGCATAAATAAAATAATTTATTTGTGTATATAGAAGTATATTTATATGTTGTTGGTATATGTAATTTTAATAAATGCGTAAAATATAACAAATAGGAAGAGGTACAAGACAGACGGAATTGATAACACCAAAACGAGGTGCACCTCAAGGCGAATATTTAATTATTGGGCGGTCTTTTGATAGGGTTTATCGACTATAATTTGGCAACCTGGCTTAAGTTATTTTTCTTGTCTTTTGTTTTGCAATTTTTACCATGGTCATTAACAATATTTATCTTTTTTTAAGGTTCATTTGAAAATTTTTGAAGACTCTCCACATGTCGGCCACTACCAAAAATATCCAGAAGAATACCTTGCTCAACTCCATAGATTTTTGGACAGTCTCAATTTAGACACAATTAAATAAAAACAAAATTAATCTGAAGAAAATTTATTTTGTTTTTATTTGATTCAATTTAATTTAATTCAAGCTAAAATATAAGCTGATTTGCTCTTAGTAAAGAAGATCATTCCAGTTATTTTCTACTTATATACCTTAAAAGAACTAAACTAAGTTTTCCAAAGGAAAAATGTAAGGATTTTTTTGAAAACTTAGATGTTCTTTCTAAAAACAGATATGGAGATGAAAATGGTGATTCTTTCTTTCCATTTTTCCATATAGTAATTAAAAAGAAAAAGTAAATTTTGATTTTTTTTTGAGGATAGGAAAATGCTCAATAACTTTAACAAATATATCTATAATTTACTGAAAATTTTATTAAAAATTATTTACATTGAATTTCTTAAAAAGAACGGCGTACCGTCGCTAGCTTTAAGGGTCAGGGGGCATATACATACAAAACGGCTTTCGTTAAAGGAAAAAAAAAAAAGAGCACTGGAAGTGGAAATGCTTAGAGAGGGAGGCGCCAATTGAAAACGGGGGGTGGAGGTAGGCGCCAAATAACAACCAGGTGCGAAGTCCCTTAATAAAAAATCCTCTTGCGCCAAAATTCTAACACAGTAAACTAAAAATCGATTACCGGGAGGGTGAAAGCATACAGTGAAATTTTAAAAATTTACACCTAATTTAAAAATCGATGTCCTAAGGGGGGGGGGGGGAAGAATTTTCATGAAACCTTGTCATACAATGGAACTTTAAAAACTTACACCTCATTTAAACATCGATCGGGAGATGAAGATTATTTACAATAAAGGAGCCCCAATAAAAAAAACCCTTGATTCTAAGGGGATGCTATTTTCTGCATGTGTAAAGGTGAGGGGAGAGCACATGCCCCTTTGTCTCTCGTTGGTTATACCACAACAAAAGAACTAAATTCATTCTTCCTTCGCAGAAATGTATGCTGATGAAAACATTTTATAGTTATTTTAATACTGTATACTATTTACTACTATTTATGTCATGAAATACAGCTGAAAACTTACAGACACCTTCTTTCTCAGGACTCCATGACTTAGATTTTAAGTGCTACCATAGTTTTTAGACGAGTACCACCATTTTTAGGGTTCCGTACGGAACACTTATGGGACCACTTCAGTGTCTGTCTGCATGTCTGCCACACTCAGTTTTCTCCGAAACTATTGGACATTAAAAGTTAAAATTTGGCACAAATATAGGAATTGATGGCCCAATCAGGGCCGTGTAGTTTTGAAAGTTAAATTTTGACTTAAGGGGTTAGTTTTGGAGGGGTGAAATCGGAAGGAAAAAAAAATTACCAGGTCATCGAATGAGGTGTCAAATGAAAGTTTGTGAAAGCATGAGTTCAAAAATATATATATGATGTAATACTTGCGCACACTTTTCTTGGTATTACTTTCTAAAAATGGTCAAAAATTTCTGTCCCTCTATCTCCAAAAGTACTGTTCAAAAGATTTTGAAATAATTCTAGAACAGTCTTTATAAAATGTAGATTGAGCGAAAATTATCACGAGTGCGTTACGTTTGATTTATCTGGTTTTTCTTAATATACTTCCCAGTACATTACAGCTACCGCGTCGCTGTACCGAGGAAAAAAAATTATTTTATTTGTTTATAATTAAACAAATATTTAAGCAATAAATTGTTTTACACTTTTATTACTAGATTCTAGATTGAGTTAGATTGATTTATTGGCTATTAGTTAGCTAAGATTCAACTACGGTTTAAGAGAACGAAATGAGAGAGGAAACGCACTAAAGGAACTTTGCACAGAAAATAATTTGATTATAACAAACTCAAATTTCAAACACCACATATACTTGACAATTCCCCCGTGACAAAACACGCAGATAGATAGAAGCCGCTGGAAAACATCGATAATAGATACAAAAATATACCCAGGAATTGGCTGCGGTAGCTATCGCAACGCTCTCGTAACAGAAATAACCCGCAAACTTCGAAGACCTGTAAGCCCAACAATACCATCAAATAGATGGCACCTTGGATCAAACTTAAAATTTACTGAAAATGTTACCCATACTGATACAAATAACACAAGACGAAATAAAATAATCAAGCTCTAATGGACTATGGACAAAAATGAAGACAGTCATTGAATCCACCGCGTTAATTTGCAACGATTTGAAATCGGAACCGAAAAAAACCGTGGATATCTCCATCATCTTGGCAGAGCGCCAACAACTAAAGTCTAAAGGCCTCAACGAGAAACACAAATAAAATAAAATAACTTAACAAAAAAAATAAACAAAGCTCTTACACAAGACAAAAACAAACATATAGTCAACAATAGAACGGCACTTACAAAAACATGACACTACAGATTTATTTATAAAAGTTCAACATTCACACCAAAATTTCTACCGATAAAAAGCGACACTGGGCAAATTTTGACAGCAAAGCCAGAAGTAGTCAAAAGATGGCGCGAGTACTGCCAAATTCTCACGGGAAGTGCAAATAAAAATAGCACACAATTGAATATGGGAAATCTAGAGCCAACAATTCTCAGAAGTGAGGTGGAATCAGCAATGAAAAAACTCAAAAATAATAAGCCCGCAGGGGTAGATGGCATCATGGTCAAAATGCTGTCGAAATATGCAATAAGATCTGGACAACAGGTAAATGGCCTAAAGAATGAATACAGTTGATATATATGTATATATATATATATATATATATATATATATATATATATATATATATATATATATATATATGTATGTATATATATATATATATATATATATATATATATATATATATATATATATATATATATATATATATATACATATATATGTATATATATATATATATATATATATATATATATATATATATATATATACATATATATGTATATATATATATATATATATATATATATATATATATATATATATATATATATATACCAAGAAATTCCCGCGAAACGTCTGTGAAAGTTAGCGAACTGTCTCTCTTATATGTCAAGCAAGCAAAATTATGACCCACATTATCCAAGAACGATTGAAACCAATTCTCTTGCCTCAGATTCCCCAAGAACAGGCAGGTTTTGTACCCGGTAGAGCAGGGGTGCTCAAACGGTCGATCGCGAGTGCTTTTTGAATCGATCTAGAGAAAAAAATTCCGATATAGAACTACTCACAGATTTTGTTTTAGGTAACTAAAACAAAATGTAATGAATAAACTACTAAAATTTATTCCATCCACAATTAGGCCAGAATAACCCCCTCATCACTTTCTTTTATCGTAATAACCCCCTGCTAGCGGCAAAAGGCGGCTTTATCAAAGGAACGCGCGGTACTTGTCAAAGAAAAGCCGCGTTTTTGATTCCCGCCGATTTTTCTAGAAACTTCGGGCGGCGTGTTTGACGGGAACATTCGAGACTTCGTTCGCTCCGATATAAACGTTGCGCCTGCAGGAATAGGAGTCAGTCTGAGTTGTAACTTGAAGGCGATACATCGATACAAAGTTTATTAATAAATAGTCCAAAATAAGTGCGGCGAAGAAAAGTAAAACTTATCATTTTAATAACAATTGGGAGGAAGAATTTTTCTTTTGTATGGTAAAGGATAAGTGCATTTGTCTTATTTGCCGTGCGTCAGTTGCAATACCTAAACGTGGGAACTGAGAGACATCATAAAACGGTTCATAAAAACTATGAAAAGGATTTTCCGTCACAGAGTGAATTAAGAAAACGAAAAGTACGTGATTTGATAACTTGTTTGAAAAAAGAACAAACCATGTTCACAAGACCAGCCAAACAATCAAAAGCTGCAACGATCGCGTCATTTAAAATATCTCATATATTGGCGAAACACAAGAAACCATTTGATGATGGATTGGTTGTGAAGGAAGCATTTATTGAAGCGGGTGAGACTTTATTTGGAGATTTTAAAAATAAAACAGAGATTATGTCTCCTATTAGAGAACTTCAGTTATCTCGTCCGACTGTCACAAGGCGTGTTGAAGTCATGAGTCAGGACATGGCAGATAAACTAAAACATGATATCATGGAATGTACATACTTTTCTTTACAGTTCGACGAATCCACCGATATGACAGACACTGCCCAGCTGTGTATTTTTATTCGAATGGTATTCAATGACATGTCGGCTAAGGAAGAGTTTTTGACAATGATTCCTCTAAAAGGAAAGACCCGTGGCGAAGATATATATGACGTTTTCTCCAATTTTGTAACAAACTACAAGCCACCAATATATAAACTAGTGTGCATTAGAACCGATGGAGCACCAGCAATGACTGGAAACAAAAACGGTTTTGTGGCATTGTGTCGAGCTAATGATGATTTCCCTTCATTTTTCTCCTTCCATTGCATTATACATCAACAAGTTTTGTGTTCAAAAGTTCTAAACATGGAGGAGATTATGGGCATTGCAATAAAAATTGTGAATTCTATCCGTGCACGTAGCTTGCAACGACGGCTCTTTAAATTGCAGTTGGAAGATAGTGAGTCAGCTGAACACACTGATTTAGTTCTTCACACGGACGTCAGGTGGTTGAGTCGCGGAAAATTCCTAGAAAGGTTTCAAGAATTATTGCCCGAAATAACAGCTTTTCTGGACGAAAGAGGTGATGACACTCAGATGCTGAAAAACGGAAAATGGCTGACTGATTTGGCATTTTTGACAGACATCACAATGCATTTAAACACCATTAATTTGGAGCTTCAATGTAAAGGAAAAACTATTATTGAGACGATTAGCGCAATAAACGCATTCAAAAGTAAATTGCAACTTATGATAGATCAACTGAAAAGAAAGGATCTGAAAAATTTTCCGTCTTTGAAAGCAAGGATTCCCCAGTTGAATTATGATATTTATGAGGCAGAATTATCAAATATTTTGGACCAATTCGAAATACGTTTTTATGATTTCAGTAAATTGGCAATTATCGCATCATTTATGAGTTATCCTTTTTCGTGTAAAAACATTGAGGAATTAGCTACTGAAATAGCAAGTCAGTTTAACATGGACTCATGTTCTGTTGAAAATGAGTTAGTGCAGATTGTATCGGATATACATCTCAAAGCCACAGCATCTGATACAAAATTCTGGTGTTTTATATCTGAAGATAAATATCCGAATCTAAGGCAAATCGCCCTTCAACTGACGGCGATGTTTGGGTCAACTTACTTGTGCGAGTCTGCATTTTCTGAAATGAAGATAATTAAGTCAAAATATCGCAATCGACTAACTGACGAACATATGTCATCATGCTTGCGATTAGCATCTTATGAAAAGTATGCTGAGGACATGCAGTGCCACGCTTCAACATCCAAAGTCACTCTTTAGTTAAGTTTAGACACTAGAACTCGTTTGTTTTGTAAGAACCAATAAACTCGCAATTTTGAATAATTATGAGTTTTTTCATTGATATTTTAGAGCAGACCTACACTTACCTTGACTAAAAAAATGCATATTGTGCGGAAAACTAATATCTATGCCACGATACACCCTACCTAGACGACAATCCTATATCACACTTACTTGCAGCCTCTCAGAGTCGATCGATCGTAGTCTAACAATATTGAGGTAGATCACCAGCAGTTCAAGTTTGAGCACCCCTGCGGTAGAGGCACAAGAGAACAACTAATCAATGTGGGACAAATGATAGGAAAGTTCTACGAATATGTTCCTGTCGTGTTCTGTTTCCTTGAATATACAAAGGCCTTCGACACAGTAGAGTAGGATCACTTATGGAGAATTCTTCAAGAAATGGGGACACTAGACCACCTAGTCTTCTTAATCCACAAATTATACAGAAACAACATCGCTTATGTTAGAGTTGAGAAAAATCTGTCTAAGCCATTCCAAGTGGGAAAGGGGGTAAGGCAGGGCTGTATTCTGTTTCCACTAATCTTCAATATATATGGTGAATGGATTATCCGCAAAGCGACGGAAGAATAAAATGCAGGGGTATCAGTAGGAGCCAAAAAGTTCTCGAACTTAAGATACGCTGATGATACTACAATAATGGCTAGCTCTGAGGAAGAAATGGTTGCACTGCTGCATCGAAGCGAAAAGGTTAGCGCAAATGTCGGCCTTTCACTAAGAATGAAAGAAATGTTCTCTTCTTATCGTAGATCAACAAAATCAATGATATACCATTGAAGACAGATATTATATACCATACATAGGCGCCAGAATTTCTAACAAACGGGGCTACGAAGAACAAATTAAACGAAGGATAGCGATGGCCAAAACTGCAATGGCAAGCCTAAGCAAAGTATGGAAAGATCACAGAATAAAAAAAAAATGACTAAAAAAAGGCTTGTCAATTCACTAATATTCCCTATAGCCACATACGGAGCTGAAACATGGACTATTAATGCAGATTGCCGTAAAAAAATAGAGGTTTTCGAAACTACATGCTATAGGCGGATCCTCTGAATTTCTTGGATAGCTCATAAGACAAATTCGTCTGTTCTGAGCGATCTTAATATCCAAAAAATAGTGACCGGCTGTTACCATCGATTCAGAGAAAAATAGCATCATTTTTTGGTCACGCAATAAAGAGGGATAGCATGGAAAAGTTGCTGAGCCAGGGGAAAGTCGACGGTAGACGAAAAAGAGGTAGATCTCCCAATAGATACATCGATCAGATCATGTCTACAATGCACTTGGAGTTACCGAAGATGACGGGAAGTATAGAAGATAGAGAAACCTGGAGGGCTGTTGTAAATTCTGTGTAACAATGTAATAGCGGTCACAACGCTCGGAGCCGAGCAACGATGCGAGAGAGAGAGAGAGAGAGTAGCTAAAATGCTATAATTATTATACATTATTGACTAAGAAAAAACGTGAAAATACATACTGGATCTTAAGATGTCAAGGACCTAATTAACTTAGTTTAGGTAAAGATTATATGTTATTTTAAAAACAATCACCGTACGGAACATTAAATGCGCAAGTCCGACTTGCACTTGGCCGGTTTACTTTTGTATTTTTCCTTTCTCCTATTGAAACAAATTTTAACTATAAACTATTCATGAGTTTTCCTGTATAAAATGAGATTTAATTATTAATATGCTTTCTTAATCAAACAAATGTTTTTTATTCTTCCCTTTATACTTGCTTAGATTTTGAAAAAGTATTGAAAGTAACCACAATATTTTCAAATTAAATAAAGTGGCAAATGCAAAACTGGAAATTGATTCTCCAATCACGATAAACTAATGTTACACACGACATCACATTACTTTCACAGTTATCTTTTAGCAGTTGGAAAACTTGAGTTACAAATCGGTACAAACTAGTTGAGGAAAATAAAGTTCCGGCTGGCTCTCGAACGTTCCATTTATTACTATGACTAATTAACTGTTACTTTCGAACAACCTGTAGCCCTAAATACTAATATCGGCATACGACACCAGACGTGTCTACAATCTTAAGTCGCAGTACTGTGCACACATTACCGTATCCCGACCGGAGTTTAGTGTACCGTTTCATACGTATTGTTAGGCACAAAACTTGCCTCATTTATAATAATGAATTAGGTCTTAAAATACAAGATGAGTTGAAATTTTAATAAATACTACTGTATAATTTATAAAATCAATGTTTTGAACGTTTATCTTGTTTTTCTTGAAAAATCACATGAAGGTGTTTGCAAGAATAGGGTTGGAACTAGAACCTATCATAGCACGGGGCTGGAATACCTACAGTCCTTCAGCCGCCCAAGGACCCGTTGGTTACTTGCCTCAATTTAGGGTTGTGGAAGAACCTTAATAACCCTTGATAAACTCCTAGTTCAAAATTTTTGAGGTTTCCAGGTGGGTTTGTATTGCTTGTGTGAGAGGGTAATACATAATTGGCTAAAGAGCGGTAATCCTTCTCCTTGAAACACCGTGTGCACTCTAGATCGTCTTTGAACCCGACGTAAGTTAGATGTTCATTCAGTAGCAGTTTCCTGTAAAAATACCTGTCCCTATCTTCGGGTTTTTCCTCTTTCAATTGTGCAGAGATCAGAGTTAGCTTACGCGCCTCTTAGAATGTCTTAACCCTGGTAGCTCGTTTCAGTCTTTGCTGCATCACACATATTATTGCGATGTGCTATGCCTTCTGTGTTTAGATGCATGGTCTCGGGCAGTCAGTCAATAAACCAGTCTCAATGCTTTGGACTTGATGTATGTATGCATGGATGGTAGGTACGAACAGTAGAAGAACCTATGGAAACCAAACCATACGTGGAAGCGGTGTATTTTTTTGAAACGTCAACGATACAGAAGCTGCGCGACTTTCGGAAAATTGTATCTCATCAAAAACATAAAATGTAAAAAAATGCCAAGTCTCGCAACGCAGTCCTTCCACCACAAAAAGTTGTGAGATCTCATATAAAACCAAGTCAGTTATTTTAGTTAGTATCTATGGAAGCACCTATTCAACAACTTTGTCATAAATTGTTATCTATTTAGTTGCCTACCAACATTTATAGTGACCGTATCAATATTAGACATCTTTACTTCTATAATAAATATAATGACTTGGCAATCGCACGGCAACATAATCACATAAGAATAATCTACTATTTTGATTGCTAAGTAAGTCTAAACAGTGCACTTAAGAATAAAGTTTTTTAACTAGACTTATCCCCTGACTTTTGTGTATGGTAATAGCATAGGCTATACATATCGGAAACTGTTCGCGATGAACATAAGCTCTATTAATAATTTCAAATTTAGTTTTGACTGGACCAAGCTCGTAAAGATGTTCATTATTAAATGTAATACGTATTTTTTTATTTTATTTGTATTTTCAGGATCAACCTTTACTCCTTGTACTATACCGATAGAACCGTTGACTCACGTCAATATTTCATCTTAACGTGACTTTTGCTCCTATTTTAATAACTATATATTCTCTTCTAGCCCTGCTGTCATGGAAGCATCATCTTCATACTTTTTTATAATTAAAATATACTTAAAGTATTTCACTTAACAATTTTTTAATTACACGAAGTAGGTAAGTATTATTAAACAAATATATTTGATAAATGAAAAATATTATTAAATATAATATATTAATTAATAAATAATACAAATTATTCATAATTATGGATTTTTTAGTGATTAATTAACTTTATACGACGTATTATTTACCGGGGCTCACGGTTGACCTTGCATTATGCTAAGTAGGGCTGAGCGCTGCGCGCTCTCCGCACTCTATCTCAAAAACGGTTAAGCGTATAAAAAAATGTTCAGAACAAAATTTTAGAGAATTTTATGCTCTATAATTTTCATAATAAATACAAATATCATTGAAACCATAGAAAGCGAGATATTTGCGAAAACCCGATTTTTGTGACCTTTGACCTTGAATATCTTAAGACGCGGACACAAGATTTTATGAGACTTTTGAGACAACTTTTAGAATCCCAAAATAAAGGTTTACACAAGTTTGCAGCTTATTATCTCTCATTCCGAGGCTGACCCTCTTTTTTGGCTTAAGTGACTGTACCACTTAGAAAACGAGACTGAAATTTCGGGATGTTTCAGTCTTTCCTTCCTTTATAGGCTAAACACTAACTAAATTCAAAATATGAAGTTTGTGTGTCTGCTAGAAATACCTTAGAATTTTTATGATCGGTGAGCGTGTCAGTGACAAAATTAAAGAACTTCGACTGGCGATAGTTCGTAAACTATAAGGTTTATACCCTATAGTAGGTAATTTAGGAATATAGCTAGTATAGTATGTCCTCTTGGTCACTGAAATTTCAGACTTCTAGCCTTATCCACAACGAAATTACAGGGGGAGGGGGGGGGGGAAAGTCGAAAGTGCCGTGAGTGGCTTCGAGAAAAGGATGGTACGGCTGTGCTTTCTGCTCGACTTGGCGGGGGCACTACCGTGCCCCCAGATGTTTAGATGTTTTACGAACGGAAAGGCCAGTTTATTAGCCAATATTACTGGAGAAGTGAGGACAACCGTTGAAAAGAACGAAAAAAAAAACAGACGAATTTGCATACATCCAACATTTTGGTTATGTTAACTATTTGAATCTGCTCGATTACTAAGTGCAGTTATGCACAAAAAACGGCGTACTTTAGCAAATCTTTAATGGGAATTGGAGGTATGAGATAAGCAAGTGAGCACCATTAATTTTTTAATCGATTTACAAATATGACGGTTTCAGGCAGCTTAAGGACCCTGGGGGGCAAGCTCACAGAATAAAAAAAACCACTAATTTACGTTCCGGGCAAGCCACCACCAACACAGAATTAAAAATAGTTACCACCACTTTAATATTTAGACCCGAAAATCCAGTACGTACCAACTCTCGAAATAAAGTTCTGTCTGTCTATAATACCAGGCAAGGGTTTCGTATCATCTGCCATTATAATAGTAACAGACCCGAATCCTTTGTTTACAGTTCTGTCTCTTGTAAAATGTGCCAGTACCTGACCGCAGTGACATTACAAAACAACGGTCAGCAGTTGAAACATTCAGTTGTCAATCAGAAGGCGTTTGATTAGTGACGTTTATAAACAAAGAATATTTTTTTTATTTCAGGTTAGTTTAAGCGCATTAAATTTTACTGGAGTGACGGAAATTTGAAATGATGTAAAACCGTTGAAAACCACAACGTAGATTATACCTAAATTTAATAAAAATAGTAAAGTTTTTCCAGAAAACTTAATTACAGATGCAAGAAAACTGTATAAGCCGGAATTTCTGTGTGCGATTTTACTCCGAATTGAAGCTAAAGCGAACCCTATTATTGGTTGTCAAATTAAGTATAATTAATTATTCTGTAATAGAGCAAACCCCACTAAATTGAAATGCGATTAATGGAAGGTGAACCACAGTCAAAAATGTGAATAAATCTGTCCAATAAACCCAATTTATACAGTGTTTTATATATTCAACTTAACATTTAATACAAAGAACTTAAAACATTCCTCAAAGTGGCTTAACTGAGATCCTTATCAGTCGATAGATGGTAGTTCAAGAAATGTCATATCGTTTAAAATTATTTCATGTTATTTTTATCAAGCACATTATTACCCACATCTTAGGATGACTAGAAACACATTGTTTTTTTATTTATAAACTACCATTAATTTCATTTTTAGAATAGTATTGTTGGTAACAAGTTGATAAGGTTAATAGAGCCTGTTTCTGAATATCCACCCTATATAACTTTCCGTGGAAGTTACGAAATAGCATAGTAAGTAAAAATTAATTTCTTATTCCATTGTGAGATTTTTTCTAGAAGTAAATGTAACAATTTAACAATGTTATACATACAAGTACCATCTTTTAAAACTTTAGCAACTGTAATAACTGCCAGAGGCAATTTAGTATGAGTATACCCAAGGGCCAAAATATTGTTAT
>CM032449.1:146815376-146877876 GCA_019049505.1 Pachyrhynchus sulphureomaculatus | reverse complement strand
ATATATATATATATATATATATATATATATATATATATATATATATATATATATATTACCCCCTCCATGTAGTGGAGATATTCAGTGCATTATCCCGCTTATTTAGCTGTTCATTTTTTTCGATTTCCAAAGCTTCTCTGACTATGCGTGTTTTATATTGTGAAACGGAGACTATTTGTTTAGATCCCTCAAAATTGATGCTTTGACCAGGATCCTGATAGTGCTGAAAAAGAGCTGAAGTTGTTTGTTTATTTTTGATACTTATTTTATGTTCTTGGATCCGGGTGGAGATTCTTCTGTTTGATTGCCCTATGTATAATTTATGGCAGTCTCCACGTGGGATGCTGTAAACTCCACGATTTTCCAGTTTTTTCTTGTCCTTAGGGTTACCCAGGATGTCTGCCAGAGTGTAGGAATTGATGGCCTCATTAAAGCCATGTACTTTTAAAAGTTAAATTTTAACTTAAGTGGTTAGTTTTGGGGGATAAAATCTGAAGTGATTTTTTTTTTATCAGGTCATCGAGTGGAGTGTCAAATCAAAGCTTGTAAAAAGACGAGTTCAAAAATTTATATAATGCAATACTTGCGCACACTTTTCTTTGTATTATTTTTAAAAAATTACGAAAAATCGCTGTCCCCCCTTTATCTCGAAAAGTACTGATCAAAAAATTTTTAAAAAAATTCTGGAATATTTTCCACAGGGTGTAGATTGAACGAAAATTATCACGAGTGCGTAATAATTAATCCGGTATAAAAAAAACAAAAATTTCACTTCAGTCATCAATTTTCAGTAAGGTTCAGAAAGAAACTTTGTTGAAAACTCATTTGGGATGTGTTTTGTGAAGTCACTAATCATTTTATACCTCTGTAACAAAGTTTTTTTATTTGACTTGACCGGTTATTTCACTTTTAGGTATGATGGCTTATTCCCAGATGTCCCGTTTTGCTATAAATTGCTTTAGGCAACTCACCAAGGGCAACATGAGAAAACCACCAAAAATATTATTGGTAAGACCAAGACAAAAATTACACAGTTCCTACTGGACTCGAAACCCCAGAAAAGTTAGAGGACTTAAAACTCTTATAAATCAAGAAAAAGGGAATTTTTAGGAATTTTTAAAAAATCTGGAAAACTATTTAGCATACCTGAAAAAACTGAAGAAAACATTTTTTTTCTCATCTTCATTCGTTCCTGAATGTAGGCCTCTTCCAAAACATTCCATACCCTTCTATGCATTGCAACTTGTGTCTAGTTCGTTCCTGCCATCATCTGGATGTCGTCTCGCCATCGCTTTTGTGGTCCTCCCACACTTCTCTTGATCTCCCTTGGTCTCCATGTTAGTAATTTATTAGTTTATCTTTTCGGATCTTGTCTCGCAATGTGGTCCGCCTATGGCCACTTTAACAGTACTATTTTTACCAATACATCCGGTACTTTTGTTCTTTCTCGGATATTTTGGTCTCTGATTCGGTCCCTAAGGCTTATTTCAAGCATGGCTCTTTCCATTGCTCTTTGAGTGATTTGGAGCTTGTTAGCCGACCATAAGTGAGAACAGGCATTAGACAGCTATTAAAGACTCCTTTTAAGATTTATTGGGATAACTAGTGCCTTCGTTATATGTCCCAGTTTACCGAATGCTGCCCATCCAAGACTTAGTCGTATGGAGATTTCCGCATCTTGGTTCTCTTTTCCCAGTTGGATCTTGTGTCCTAAATATATGTACGAGTGCACGTTTTCGAGCAATTGGTTGGCAACAGTCACATCTATCTCTCGAGGACTCATTATTTTGGTTTTATTTGAATTAATTTTTAGTCTAATTTTTAAGGAAGAAAACATTACAATCGATAAATTAACATAATGTCAAGAATTTAATCTGCAGATATATTGTCACATATTTTTGTCACATACTGTCGTAGGCACCAAGGTCCGCGTTTTTACCGCATGATTTTACACGAAAGTTTGCCATTGATAACGAAACTTCTCAACCCTGTTAACTGTCTAGCTTTGTCTAACCACTTAGATTGCAGTATAAAAGTGTAGGACATATTTACACACTATTATATCAGATTTGCCTTAAACATCTACATGTTTTAATACAGTTTTAAAGAATTTTAAGGTGATAGCAAATTAGCATTAAAAAATTTCGAAATCCAATTTAGGATTGGTTAATTTTTCAGAGTGTCTCCTTTAAGTAGTTAAAAAATAGGTTTTATTTTAAACAATTTTAAAAGAATTACGTACGTTTTAAAAATTTACTTTTCTAGGTGAACCCCTTGCTAAATCATAAGACTGGTTTAATCCGGGAAACCTTCAGCAGATTTGTTTACGCACTTGTTTCCTAATCTCCTTGTAGGGTTCTTTTTCTATACTAATTCATAAACTAATTATCTTTTCCTATATTTTTTTGTTCTAGTGGAAAACAAATTTACGCGGGATAAGCATACTACTAACTGAAAATTGCTACGCCAAAAAAAAATATAGCATAATCATATATGATTTGACTAATATATGCTCGATTAACTTGATTAACTGCCGGTGATCTTTCGACAAGGGTCGTATTTTATTTGATTAATTAAATTGTCTGAAAATTTAAAGTTTGGCCTACATTTTGTAATATTCACAAAATATACAGTATCTCAAGTAAGAACGTGACCGTCCGTATTCTTGAAAAATGTGTTTAGAGAACATTTTTTGCTATCAATGAATTCTTTGGTTTGGTGCTAACAACGGCGCAATTACCTTGTCCAATTCGCCTCTTACATCAATAATCGCCTGACATCTTCGAGGTATGCTGTCGACGAGATTATCTGCTTATTACGGCAATGATCTCCAGATTTTTCGAATCTCGCGAGACAGCTCAGTCAACATTCTCATAGTCGTTCTTCTAAGCTTTCTCTTTACAAAGGACCAAACGTTGTCAATAGGGTTGGCGTCCGGCGAAGATGTTGAATGGTCTCATGGGATATATGCAGACCCGATTTCCTTAATTTTGCCACTCCTTACAGCGTCTATTTCGGGTCCCTTGAAAACAAAGACACGATTCGTTTCTCGACTTTCCGAGTGACTTTACCTACCGACCCATTTTTTGTCTGTTTAAAATGATTTCCTCACTTCTTCACAAACGATACCGACTTTTTAATATATTTAACGGGCGCGAAATATGTCATATTAGGCCCCTTTGGAATGGAATAAAGAAAGACTGCCACGAACCGACGCGCAAACAGACTCATTTTGGATTTTACGTGGTTTCGACGAAAGTTCGGAATCGACTGATACTCTACTAAAATGGATCATAGACAAAGGTTCGCTCTACCAATTTTTTGTTGAATCGCTAGAATCGCATCTACCAAAAATGAATTATCGCGGACACGTTTTTACTTGACTGACTCTTCTTATATTCTACTTTGCATATTTGTGAATCCGTCATCTACCGTGCTTTTCTATAGAACAAGCTTTATACTATCTTAGTTTTTCATGCTTTATCCAGTAAGTATTTCTTGAAAAAACGTCCTATTTCTCTTTCTTGTAACAGTATTTTGTCGAAATTACCTGACAAATGAAGGACTTTACTTGGCTGAATGTTTTCCACTTGAACTTGGGGGTAATGCGTATCATTAAAAAAACAATGATTTGTAAATTACCATGAATTATTTTGTCATAAATGGAAAATTGAAATTGTATGCAAATAAATGAATTATTAAGGAAAAGGTCTATTTAGTTTTCTAAACCAGACATAGTCTGTCTTATTGTTTAGCCAATATGTTTTTAGAATTTTTTCGGATATTATTTTATGGTTTATACCATGGAGTTTTAAAATTGTTACGTATAAATAGAAATACTAGGAAGGAAAAGGATGTAAGTGCGTTTCGTTTCTTTTTTCAGTTGTTGAGTTTAAATATATAAGGAGAGCTGAAATTTTATAAATAATTTTTTTTCAGCCCTACACACATTTGTTGGAAAACAAAAATATTCTTTATAATTTAATGCCGGGACCAACAAGATTTATGAATTTCTACATTTTTAATTTTGCACCGTGCGTGCGTCACAAAAAAAAAAAATTACATGCATCGTTTTTATTTTTAGACATTACAATATAACCTTTAGGAAATTAATAAAATTCTTTGTTATTACAAATGGCATACATTATGAAAAAGATCAATTTTAAAATGAAAACATAATAGTCGGCTAATTTTCGGTAAACCTTGACAAAAATTTTGTTTAAAAATGATTATAAACATTTCTTGATAGCAAGTTTTGCATTTATTACCAGGTGTATAAGTATGAAATGCGGATTACAGATAACAGAGGTGCACCAATGCAGTTTGTGCTATATAGATTTGACATTGTGCCATTTTATTGTGTCATCAACAAGTGTCAGACGCGCACGAGTGATAAATTGGAAAAGTGTGTGCATAGTGTTGTGTTGTTGTGTTCAATATGTCGAAATTTATACCGAACAAAAAGTATTAGCGGACAGCATTAATTTTTTGTTTTCATTTGAAGAAAACTGCTGTTGAATCATACCGATTACTTCGAGAAACTTATGATGAACATGCTCCATCGCACGATACGTGTGAACGATGGTTTCGGCTTTTCAAAAGTGGTGACTTCGATGTTGCAGACAAGGAACGTGGAAAACCGCCAAAAAAATACGAAGATGTGGAATTGCAAGCATTGTTGGGCGAAGATGATTCGCAAACACAAAAATAACTCGCCGAGCAATTGGGCGTTAGTCAACAAGCTGTTTCCAGTCGGCTACGAGAAATGGGAAAGATTCAGAAGACCGGTAGATGGTTGAGTTGAACGACAGGCAAATGGAAAAGCGCAAAAAACACGTGTGACATTTTGCTCGCTCGGTACAAAAGGAAGTCGTTTTTGCATCGTATAGTTACAGGGGATGAAAAGTGAATTTATTTTGAGAATCCCAAGCGCAAAAAATCATGGGTAGACCCAGGCGCACTATCCACATCGACCGCAAGACCGAATCGCTTTGGCAGAAAGACGATGCTCTGTGTTTGGCGGGACCGGAGGAGCGTGGTCTATTATGAGCTGTTAAAACCTGGGGAAACGGTTAATACTAACGTTACCAACAACAATTGACCGATTTGAACCGTTCGCTGATTGAAAAAAGGCCAGAATACCGAAAGAGGCAACACAAAGTCATTTTTCTTCATGACAATGCTCCATCACATTGCCGTATGCCAGTTCGCGACACGTTGGAAGCACTCAGCTGGGAAGTTCTAACCCATGCGGCTTACTTACCAGACTTGGCTCCTTCCGATTACCACTTGTTTGCATCGATGGGTCACGCACTTGCTGAGCAGCCCTTTTGTTCTTACGAACATGTGAAAAAAATGGCTCGATAAATGGTTCACAGCAAAAAGGGAAGATTTTTACTGGCATGGTATTCACAAATTGCCCGAAAGATGGGAAAAATGTATAACAAGCGATGGAGCATACTTTGAATAAAGCACTTTTTATCATTCTTCCGAATTTGACATGTTTTTTTAGAAAAAAAAAATCCGCATTTCATACTTGTACACCTGATAAGCAAGTAATAAGCGGAACTTTTTGTACCGATACGTTAAAAATGACAGAAAAATTTTACAGTGATGAATGTTTAGTAGATCAAAAGTTTTCAAGTGGTACAAATTTCCTTTCAATGTACAGTTATGTTACCCCTGTAATACTTACATACTAACTCTTAAACCAGATAAAATAGCAGGGATATGGTGCAAAGCTAGATAAACGCTGTTATAACAAATGGAGCTGGCAAATGGCACTGATGGAGCCAAGCCAAAAAAAAAGTGGTACATATCATTTAAAGAGGGTAGAAAAGCAGTTATATATATGAAGAAAACATCCACAAAATCAAGAGTCACTCGTCATTTAAGTATTATAGATTTTGTATACCTAATTGAAAATTGATTAAATTAGTCCAATCAATTTTAAAGAAATATTTAGGCTTATCTAATATAAATCTTATTCCAAAACAACTGAATTTTCTTAAAAAACATCGTTGAGGGCGCTGAGGTGATGCTTCCTTTGCGAACTTTGAAAGCAACAATCAAGTGAATATCGCGAAAAAATCAAAGATATATTAACTATTCTCTTCGATTACTATAGTGTTACTTACAAAGAATTTCTTCAATTTGGCCAAGGAGTATTATATAAACGTTATGGGTCCTCACGTAAAAAAAAATGGCTTGAATTGTAGCAGAACAATTCAATAATAATTCTTAACTTTTTAAGTAAAAATGAAACGATTACCGTTCTACAGACACCGTATCCCCTGGATATGGCACCGTGTGACTCATTTCTTTTCGCCAAGCGAAAATTACCACTCCATGTACACTGTTTTTAATTTGTGGAAACTACGCAAAAATTATCCCTGGCCGTCTTGAAAGCAATACTTAAAATTGAGAAATCTGAAAAGAAATCACGTCCATTTAAAGTGATATCCCGATATTTTTAAAAATGAGATAAGGATAAAAAACAATCGGCCTCAATAATATATAATTTTTTTGACAGATGTAGCAAGGATATACTTTTGTTCAAACGTCAAAAATGACATTTTTTTTTGACTAGTATATATGTTTTTGGTATTGACAGTACTAGTACTGGCGAGGTTTTTGAAAGAATTACCAGCTGTAAAATTTTCATTTTTTCTTGTTTCTATTGGGTAACCATAAACCTCCGTAAAGCGACTATGTGTAATCAAAAAACTTTTGCAAACTCTCTAATAAGTTAACTATTAATGATGTTTAACTTGAAGCCCTACGCAAATAATGCAACAAACTAAATAGAGTTTTCTGGGAGTGAGAAAATTAACAGGTCATATTTTTGAAAAAACTAACACAACAAAAAAACATGTGTTCTGGTCGAAAGTTTGTTCGACAAGTGACAAAACCGTAATTATATTTTGGTATAAATTTTGACTTGTCTAAAAGCATTCGACTGGTTAATTTTCTAACTCTAGGTACTTCGTATTTTACTAAATGTATAAAGCTTAAGACATGAAAATAGTATACTGTTGAATGAACAGTGGCTGGAATAACGAAAATAATAAACGCATAAAGTTGCAACAAGAGAAAAGCCAGTTTCAAATTTGACATTTTTTTTAAATGCATTTTTTTAATTTGGATGTAGAATTATTAAATAATGGCAATTCACTTCAGTGATTGGCTAGAAACTGGAGAGTAAGAGGAACACATTTAAATAAATGTAATATATTTTTTAGATCTTATACACAATAATGGATTTTATATTAAATTTTTCTAAAAAAAAGTTTCTTTAATGTCCGATGATTTTAAGGAGTATTTTGACTAAAAAAGGAGTAGTTTTGTCTAAAAATAAATATACAATAAATACATTTAATTTTAGGGTTTCATGATAATGCCCATTCGCAACGTCTCATATCTAGAAGTAACTAAAAACATTTCTCTGCTGACACAGGATAATAAAGCAACTGTAACGGATTTTAAACTGGACGAACCGCAGGAAAATCCACTTGTAGTACTTATAGCTTGGTTGATGGCCAATAAAAAACACACATATAAATATGCTGATATTTGGCTGCAAAAAGGATTTGACGTGCTGTGTGTTAATTGCAGTCCATGGCAATTTTTGTGGCCTGTTAAAGGAACTCAGGTAAGTTTCTCTTGAGTAGTATAAAACATTAATGCATATTTATATAACATTTCTATTGAACCTGGAATGTTTCTGTTTTTTCTCAAAATTTCACGTACCACCAGAAGCTGCGCGCATGATTCTGAAACATATATAAGCGGTGCATGACCGTAGTTTGGAAGTCGCTGCCCGTAAGCAACACGATGTCGCGTAAAAAAACATTTTTATTGAAATTGGAATATCGCGTAGCAATCAAATACCTTGGAAAGAAGGGAAAAGGTTGAAGGGTCAGCACTATCGTACGATACGATTAGAGTCAATTAAAGATGATGAACATCCTAGTCTATGTCACGTAGTAGTGACAGGAAAATATGACAAAAATAAAGCAATTAGTAACTTAAGATTACAGATAGACAACGAAGTGACTGAATATCTCCACTACATTGGAGGAGCTACTATATATATATATATATATATATATATATATATATATATATATATATATATATATATATATATATATATATATATATATATATATATATATATATATATATATATATATATATATATATATATATATATATATATATATATATATATATATGTATATATATATATATGTATATATGTATATATATATATATATATATATATATATATATATATATATATATATATATATATATATATATTATTTACAGTAAAATCTCGATTATCCGAAATAATATGGACCAAAGTGATTCAGATAATCGAAATTTCGGTTAATCGGAATTTTTCTTCTAAAATAGAAGTTTAGAATTAATACAACATTGCAGATTGACTTAAAAGCATTTATACGATATGCTATTACGTATATAGGTATTTATTAAAACAAAGAATAGAACAATTAGTTTACTTATTTTATGTATATGTACGGAAAATCGAAAATAAAACAGTTTCATTCTTAACTTTACTGTCTTAAAAATGAGGTAATTTTTAACTGCTCTCGTTTTGCGTTAGTTCTGTTTTTGGCTGCAATGTCTCTCCGACGTTTGATAAGCAAAACGTCCGCGACGGTTGCATTTTCTTGTTGTTATACATAAGTTAACGCTTTTTCTAGGGCCTCTAGTCCTTCTCAATGTGACATTTTTACTGGAATATTGCCAGTGGCTTCTACTTTGTTATCATCATCGTCATCACTGGCTATTTTATTAGCATTTTTGCATACTCTTTTAATTAATTCTTGGTCAGTCATTTCATCTTCCACACTATTACTGTTTAACCATTCACAAACATCGGTTTCCGTAACACTTTCACATCCTGATATTCTTGTAATAATTTGATGTAAACTTTCATTATCTTCTGTTTCTGCCTCTGAGTAATCTCTTTTCTCTTGTGGAATCAATTTTGTCCAAGATTTTTCCAGAGTACTATTCTTTACTTGATTCCTGGCTGAAGCTATCCAATATATAACATTTTTCAAATTTATCTTTTTTAGACAATCAGTAAGATTGCCACCTTCATCTACATTTTCTAAAATATGCTCCAATAACAAACGCCTGTAATTGCTTTTTAAATTTTCCAGTACACCCTGATACATAGGCTGAATGAGAGAAGAAGGCAAAAACATTGCTTTTATTTCCCCACTTTCAAGTTGCTCCGCACTTGGGTGAGTGGGGGTTATTTAGTAACAGAATACATTTTCTAGGATATCTATGTTCTTTTAAAAAAAAGTTCCACTTTGGGAACAAAATCTCCAAAAAACTAGTCTTTAAATAGAGTCGCGTTTATCCAGGCATTGTTTTGATTTGTATACAAAACAGGAAAAGCATTGCGACGAATATTCTTAAAGGTTCGTGGATTTGCTGACTTACCAATACATAATAATGAGAGTTCGTGTCTTCCAGAAGCATTACTGCATGCAAGAACAGTAATTCGTTCTTTGCTACGTTTGTAACCAGGTTCTCCAGCTTCCGTTTTTGAAGCTAAGGTATTTAACGGCAACATTTTGTAGTTCAAGCCTGTTTCATCACAATTATAGATTTGGTCTGGTTGTAAACCATGTTCTTTCATAAGCTGCTTAAAATTCTCTGCCAATTTTTTTGCAGGAGATACATCAGCCGACAATCTTTCTCTACAAACTTTCAGTTGACGTACATCATGTCTTTTTATCCACCTGTCTAGCCATCCATCACTTGCAGAAAAATTTACAGGCGCTTCAATAACCAGCAACTCTTCGCTTAAACTCACTACCTTATGTTTTAAAATTGTTCCTGAAATTGATATTCCACGATCTCATGTGTAAACCATAAAAATAAAGAATCATCCACTTTTTGGTATCCACCGCTTTTCATACTTTTTCGTGCCTGTGTGGGCGATAAAAAAAACACTACATAATTTTTCAAGTTTTTCGCGATTTTTTTCTCCACTCTGAAACAGTATTCAGGGCTACACCTAAATCCTTTGCTATATTTTTAAGAAGTTCACCATTATGTAAAAGTTGAATTGCTTCAAGTTTCTCTTTTAAGGTAATAACAACACGTTTACGCTTATTATTATGATGCTCCATTTTGTAAAATATCTATTAAAACGAGACTATTACCTCTGCGATAATAATAGACGTAATGAGTAACTTATAACACTCGTCGACTAACCAAAACATAGACAGTTGTGAAATTCTAGACGTTGGGGAGTCCCCGACGCGTTAAAGAAACCACTCATCGTCTGTTTCGAATAATGGGATTTTTTCGTTTAATGGGAATACAATTTGCTTTTTAACAGTTTGTTTTGGCAGATAATCGCGATTCGGATTCGGGAGATAATCGGGATTCGGATAATCGGGATTCGGATAATCGGGATTCGGATAATCGGGATTCGGATAATCGGAATTCGGATAATCGGATATAATCGGAATTCGGATAATCGGAATTGTCCTGTATATATATATATATATATATATATATATATATATATATATATATATATATATATATATATATATTACATATGCACCGACTATGAATTTGGGGCCGACTAGCCGACTAGTCGGCTGGGAAGGAAAGGCCAACTAATCAGCCGACTGGTCGGCGATGCCGATCATCGTATTCGGCGATGTTCGGGCGAAATCGGTAATGTTTGTCACGCCTCGCATCTCTAGCACGCGTCGCGCGTGTGGGACATGAACGAACAGTTTTTTGTTTACTTTACATTTTGCTATGGTATTGTTTACCTATGGCCCGGTATAACTGAATATTTTTTTTTAAAGAATAAAACAAAAGTCAGTGAATTGCGTAGGTAAGACAGTTTGTATTATAGTAGAAATACCTACTTAATTGAAATTGAGTCATGTCAAAGAAGAAATCGCATGTGTGCACTTTCTTTGACGTCGTGGAGTTTGATTCCCGTAAAGTGAAGTGTAATCAATGCCAAACACTTATTTCGCGTGGTGGGCAGGGGAAAACAGCAAATACTACTAGTATGACTAACCATATTAATTACAAACATCCAGAGTTGATGCCTCAGTTACGTTCTTCGATTAAACGTAGTTCATCAAATGATCCAACCCCGAGTACGTCGCAGTCACACATAGAAGAATAACCTCCGGTATTGCCTATTCCGTCCAGTCCAGTGTCGTCAGAAGTCAGTGAATCGCAAAAATACCAACGAAGTATTGAAGAAAGTTTTGTTTTACAATGGTCACTTGAAGGTTCTAGATCAAGGAACCTTAATATTGCTATTGGCGAGATGATTGCTTTGGACAACCAGCCGTTGTCTGTTGTTGAAAATACGGGCTTTAGAAACTTGATGACAACATCATGCCGCATCTCTACGAAGAAACTAAATCTCAAATTAGCAAAGGCCTGCTCAGTGCCGCCGCAATCTCAGTTACTACAGATCTATGGACAAATATAAATAACATGGAAAGTTTTTTGAGTTTTACAGCACACTGGCTTAGTGACGATTTCAAATTTCACCACGCAGTATTACAAATGAAACATTTCCCAGAATCACATACAGCCAATAATATAAAAGACTGTTTAGAAGAAATTCCAACGTTGTGGAATATAAACATGACCAAAATTCATGCCATCGTGCAAGACAATGGAAGAAATGTGGCGAAAGCTATTGATAACTGAGTTTTTAATGGAGTTCCTTGTTTTATACACACGTTGCAACTGGCAGTAAAAACTGCTTTGAAACATGTTACTATGACACAAATACTTGCAAAATCTAGACAAATAGTTACACATTTCCACCATTCTAGTCCAGCTCAGTCAAAACTTCGTGATTTACGGCAAGAACTTAATTTACCAGACCACCAGCTTGTACAAGACGTATCTATAGATGGAATTCGTTTGTACTACATGATGTCTGTCAATGTCATGAACAAAAACGGGCTGTGTCTTTATATATGACTGAAACATCTGTAAATTTTGAAAATTTAACTACTGAAGAGTGGAAAATGCTCGGATAAAGCCTTGAGCTGTTGGAGCCATTCGAAGAGATTACCAAGATAGTAAGTTCAAATTGCTCATCGTTATCTGAAGTTATACCTTATGTAAAACCCTTGCAGAAATATTTAGAAAATTACTACGATAAAAACAATAAAATCATGCAAATTAAACGGTTGTTAGACAATGATTTAAAAAGCAGATTTAACTTGGAGCATAACAAACTCTTTACCCTGGCAACTTTGTTGGATCCACGATATAAGCAGCAGTTTTTCGATACTGAGGAACTTATAACCGTTAGGTCACAATTTTTATTAGAAACTCCGAAAAATAATCTGAGCGATGACGAGAGTGATGCTGAGAAACATGAAGAAAGTGAAAAACCTCTTCGTATCACCACTAATGAAGACAACACAGAAACAGCAACACATCGTAATTTCTGGCAATGCTACCATGAAATAGCCTCAAAAAAAAATGAAACTGTTCAAGTATATATAGAGTATATATGTGAGTGAGTAAACAACGTGATTTTTAGCTCCTAAGATCTGGTGAATTTTCCGCGGAAGTAGTGCGAAATTAAATTTAATTTTTGGTGAGCAAATAGAATTGGTAGTGACTGATCGTTTGGTAAAAAATTAAAATGACAGTGAATTTGTAAGCCTATTAATTAACAGTAAAATAAAAGTGATATGCACCTAGCAAAAGCCTAAAAAAGGATTGGACAAAAAATGGAAGGCAACGAGCCTGAGGAATGTGTACAATGTAAACAAACTTTAAATGATGAACAAGGTTATTTGTGCGACCTTTGTGCGTCAAAACTGCACAAAAACTGTGCTGTATTATCATCTTCGGAGATAAGATGCATGCCATTACAAAAAAGAGTTTTAACACTGCTGTGTGTTAAATGTAGGGAATTTTTGGGCAAAGCACCATATTTAGCAAATAATATAGAACATATGGTCAATAACATGAAACTCATGATGGATAAAATTGAAAATTTGGAACATAACCAAAAGAAAAATGATAGATAAAATTGAAAATTTAGAACATAAAATAGTTGAATTAAGGACAGAACTTGGAAAAAAAGAAAAATTTTCAAACAATTCATATGCCGAAATGGTTAAAAAACGAAAACAAAACCACGATAAATCGGAAAACTCAACTTTCCACACTTATTATAAAACCAAAAGGTCAGCTGGATGCGGAGCAAACAAAAAAACTCGTATTGGAAAAAATCAAACCTGAGAAACTGGAAGTAGGCATAACTAGTCTTAGAAGTACTAGAAATGGTAACCTAATTGTAAAATGCCCAACAAAAAATGAAATTGAGAGTCTAAAGAAGGTTATGGATGCGCAATTGAAGAATAAAACTGGAAGCAATTGTACCAGAAAGAAGACTGCCCAGAGCGAAAGTTGTTGGGTATACGGGGAAACAATGATATTAAGTATATTGAAACAAGTATTAAACAACAAAATCGATGATAAAATTGTTGTTTCTTTTGTAAACCAGAACAAAAAGAATAAGTCTTTTACAATCTACTTGGAATGTTCCCCATCGGTTTTCATGAGGTTAATGGATGTTAAGAAAATTTACATTGGATGGAATCGGTGTAGAGTGTTTGAGGATATTACTGTTACAAGATGCTTCAAATGTCAAGGATTTCATCATAAGAGCAACCAGTGTACAAAAAAACTAACTGCGGAAACTGTGGAGAAGAACATGAAACAAATTCCTGTACGAATAATCAAAAAAAATGCATCAACTGTTACCTCGCGAACAAAAAGCTCCAAACTAATTACAATATACAGCATTGTACCTCAGCTCAAGACTGACCTTCACTGATTTACCAATTGGGAGTTATAAGAAACAAAATTGACTATGGAGATCCAAATACTTCGCCTTCACGCCTATAGAAGACATCTTAGACGTTCTTAGAGTTTTATCTCAATAATTAGTCAAATGGAACTGGAAGAGGAATGGAGAGATATTGAAGTAGTGGAGGAGGAATTACCTGATTTACAATCTCTTAATGATAAATTGACTAAATATAATTTTGTTATCATTCATGTTAATGTGAGAAGTCTAAATATGAATTTTGAATCTCTGGAAATTTATATTGAAAGACTAGAGGTCAAACCTGATATTATTGTGTGCACTGAAACGTGGAATTTAGATTGTGTGCAATATTATAAGTTAAGTAATTATAATGTTTATTATAATAGTAGCGTAAATAATAGAGCGGATGGAGTTGTTTTGTATATAAAAGATCAGTTGGTGGAGAATACGGAAATAGAAAGTTTTGGTAAGGTAAAAATTTTGAGTACAAGTATCCGACTTGCACAAAGTGTTGTATTTAAGGTTTCTGCTGTGTACAGGTGTCATGACATTGAGAAGGGTGCATTTATTTATTGAACAATTTAGGTCGTTTATTGAATCTAATAAGAAGGTAAATAATCATTGCATTATTGGGGACTTCAACATTGATATTCTAAAATGGATTATATAAATCAAGATTTTCTAAGTCAACTATTACAATTTGAATATGTACCTTTCTTCAATGGCGTTACTAGGCCATCACAAGATAACATTGAAATGGGGTCTTGCATTGATAACATGTTTGTTAAAACTAAAATGCTAAATACTAAATCTTATAATATTATGGAAGTTTTTACTGATCATTATCCGTTAGTGTTGGAAATTAATATTAATGCTTGTTGCCCTCAAGTAGATGGCTGGACTTCGGAGATCAACTATAAAAAATTGACCTCTGAGGTAAATAAACTGCAATAGAATGACATTCTGCAGATAAAGGATCCTAATCTAGCCACAAATTATTTCATTGAAATGTTACAAACAGCCCAAAATAAAGCTACCCACAAAAAGAAAAAAAAATGGTAATAAATATGCGCCAAGGAAAAAATGGATAACCCGAGGTATCATGATATCTTGTTCAACCAAGGAAACATTGTATAATTTATGGAAAAAAAACCCAACACAGGAAAGCTTTAAGAGTGATTACAAAAATTACGTTAAGGTATTGAATAAAGTAATTAAACGAGCAAAACTTAACTATGGATCGGCTATGGTTCAAAATGTTTGTAGTAACAATAAATTACTATGGAAATATATATAACGAAAAATTAGACCCAATGTAAAAACAAACCCAAATGAAATATCGTTTATTATGGATAATGATGTAAAGGTTGAAAACCCAAAAGAAATAGCAAATTTTTTCAATTCTTATTTTCTGTAATGTGGGCAGCAATTTGGCTAAAAAATATTGGAAAACCGCAGGGAGCGTCACTTAACTTACCAAAAATGAATAGAAACTCAATTTATATCAAATTAACAGACCCTCATGAAATCCGAGCAATTATAAATCAGTTAAAAGAAAAATGTGGAGGAGTCGATGGAATACATGTAAAAATTATTAAGAGTATTGCTGATAAGATTATTGAACCTTTAAGTCATATTTTTAATTTAAGCATTAATACATCTGTTTGGCCAAACGCATTAAAAACTGCAGAGGTAGTACCCATTTATAAAGCTGGTGTAAAACATGATCCAATAAACTATAGACCTATCTCTTTAATATCTAATATAACTAAAATTTTCGAAAAAATCATACACTCTCGCTTATACAACTTTATTAAGAAAAACAAATTAATATCAGAACACCAATATGGTTTTGTCAAGGGTAAAGGAACTAAAGATGCTTTAAATTTCTTGAGTAATACAATTTATAATAATTTAGACCTAATATTCCAATAATTGTAACATTTTTGGACTTAGCTAAAGCTTTTGACACAGTGAACCATGGAATTCTTTTAAAAAAACTATATCATTACGGTATTAGAGGTATGGCTCATGACTTAATTAGAAGTTATTTAAATAATAGGATACAGACTGTCAAAATAGTAAATACTGTCAGTGCCCCTAAACAAATTACATGTGGAGTCCCACAAGGAACAATCCTTGGACCTCTATTATTTATTTTATACATAAATGACATGCTTGAAATTTTGGAAAAGCAGTCTGTGATGTCATATGCGGATGATACAGCCATTATAAGCACTGAAGAAACTTGGGATAAAACCCAAAATAAAATGAATGATCTTTTAAAAAACAGTAAGCACGTGGTTAGCATTAAATCAGTTATCTTTGAATATTTCAAAAACAGTCTTCATGACTTTTGGTGTGTATCGTGATAGCATTCCGAGTGATGTAACTATTAATATTAAACACAGTAGAGTAAAAAGGGTTGAATTCTGTAAATATTTGGGCATTGTGTTTGATTGCCATATGAGATGGGATAAGCATGTTGAGAATGTAGTGAAAAGAACGAAATATCTGCTATTTGTATTTGCTAAATTATCAAGAACTATGTCGACGGGGACTCTATTAACGATTTATTATGCTCTTTTCCATAGCATTTGCTCTTATGGAGTGATTGCGTGGGGTGGAGCGTATGATAATGTTGGGATTCGGTTGCAGAATTTGCAAAATAGGATCTTAAGGATAATCTTGAAAAAACAAACTAATTATTCTGTCCCATTGAATATCTCACAGATGTTTACATTAGAGTCATTGTTGCTTTATTATGCAGATATGCGAAAGGAACACGCAGAATCTCATAGTAAGACTAGAAACAAAAACCTTTTATTGCCAAAGATAAATAAAAGAATAAAATTTAAGAGCAGTAAGATTACTGCTATGAAGGTGTTTAACAAACTGCCCGGAGAACTGAAAAGTTTAGAATTAAGAGGTAAGACTCTGAAAAAAAAGTTTAAAGGTTGGATTGGATCATCGGATATAAGTGTGGCCACAATATAATTGATGGAAAGTACGTTTTTTTTTTTTTTGTTGTTTCTGCTTTTTGTTTTCTGAATTTTTCTGTATCTACTGCCACTGTTGAGCAACCAATAAATTTTCATTTTATATTTTTTTTTAAATTTAAGTTTGTGTATTTTAGTATAGTTTATTATAATTGTGTATAGTTCTTAAGGATTTTTGTCCACCAGTCCTATTGTGCAGATAACTTGTGTTATCTTTATAGGTATTGCATATTTTGTATTGAATTGTAATAAGTCTGGTTCAAATAAATAAAAATAAATAAAAAAGATGACAAGTCAAGTGCAACTCACGAACTGCACTCGTACTTTGCGTTACCGGTAATAAATCGCAACAATGATCCATTTGAGTGGTGGAATCGTAATAGTTTCAGATATCCCGAAATGTCGCACCTCGTCAAAGTGTACCTTTGTTGTCCAGCTAGTTCTGTTTACAATGAACGACTCTTCTCCGAAGCTGGTAATGTATACGAAACAAAAAGAAATCGATTACTGCCAGAAAGGGCAGAGACTTTAGTCTTTTTACACCACAATTTGCCGCTAATTAAAAAATATTAATATACTAACTAGAGTGACATACTCTAAATATTTGTGTACTTATGTCAATTTTTTTTATATGATACACATAGTGATTATGTAACGTATTCATTTATCTTAAGTTTGAAATGATCTCATTTAACACTATTTAATTCAGAACTGTATCTGCTTTCTTTAGGTTTTATTTTTGTTAAAATTATAGTTTTTTTTAGGTTTAAGGTTAAAATTGTTTGTTAAATTCAGTCATATAAGTACTTAATACTAAGTTGTAACTAAGTCTTTTATTTCGTTCTTTGTTCCTATTCTGTTACTAAATTAAACTAATTGATACTAAAATATAAACAATTGATAATGAAGGAATTTTATTTCAATCACCCTATCTTAAAAATAGTAATACGAATAAATAAAGTAATGGGCCGACTAGTCGGTGCTTTTTGCCGACTAATTGCCGACTAGTCGCCGACTATAAATATAGCCGGATAGTCGGCTTTACCGACTAGTCGGCCACTAGTCGGTACATCTCTAATATATATATATATATATATATATATATATATATATATATATATATATATATATATATATATATATATATATATAATATATATATATATATATATATATATATATATATATATATATATATATTATATATATATATATATATATATATATATATATATTATATATATATATATATATATATATATATATATATATATATATATATATATAATATATATATATATATATATATATATATATATATATATATATATATATATATATATATATATATATATATATATATATATATATATATATATATATATATATATATATATATATATATATATATATATATATATATATATATATATATATATATATATATATATATTTAATAAATGAAATAAAAAAAATCATATATTCATTTGCGCCTGAGTAAAGTGAGTGCATGGTGGATATTGCTCTAAGGGCTTGGCCGCAACTGCCACGTATAATATTGTTGCTAGCTTCTTGTTTTATACGGAATAATTCAAATGCAACTTATGTGCGTATTATAACCTCTGATAAACTTTCATTTGCCAGTATTATCCTGAATAAAAACAAAAGCCATTGCAGTGGATAAAAAACGAAGATAAGCCACCCTGCAAATTCAAGATTCAGCGAAGCTTATGCTTACCATTTTCTGGGACACAAAAGGAATTATTCCCCTTGACTACCGTTCAAAGTTATTGTACCGAATTAATTGGCAGAGTTTGCGAAGCGGTAATAAAGAAACGGCGTGGAAAGCAGCGATGCTCCGGTTCCCACAGTCCAAGTTGTAAAACGTCTTATTCGCAAAGCTGGATATGAAGAAATTAATCATCCACCTTACATTCTTGATTTAGTACCCAGCGACTATTATCTTTGTAGGAATTTGAAAAAAGACTTGTGAGGTCACAGATACATAAATAAAAAAGGTCAGCCTAACAAGAGCATTTTGCGGGCATATCGGACTGAACTGAAAAATTAATTGAAAGATGTAGAAAATGCATTCAGATAGAAAGTGCATTGAGATAAGTGGAAATATATTAAAAAATAAAGCCACGTATCCTTTTAGTGTTCCATATGGAGCACTTATGGGACCACTTCGTGGCAGCCCGTGGCTCCGTGACGTATTAACTTGCTTGCGGTGCCGAAGGTCTCGGTTTTCCGATCCCGGCAGGTCGGTATACTTTATTTATTTATTTAAATATATTTGGCCTAGCCACGTACATAGGTAGTAGTTGTTTGCAGAAATGCAATAATGTCCGTGGGAGCATTACCGCGTTGTCTAAAAGGTGGTATGAAATACACAAACGTATTTTTCGGCACTTGGACAACGTTGACGGGTATTACGACATCCCCGTCGATATCCTCAGGATATGAAAAAAAGGGTAAAAAGTTCCTACTCAGGCGGGGAGGTTAACGATAAAAAAAAAAAATGATGCCCGTATGTCACACCCGATTTTCTCCGAAACTATTTGACATAGAAAGTTGTGATTTGGAGTTGATAGCCCAATTAGAACCATGTAGTTTTGAAAGTGAGCTTGTGGGGGGAAGTGAAAAAAAAATTCTAAGGTCATCGAATGACGTGTCAAATGAAAGCTTGTGAAAATATGAGTTCAAAAATACATATGATGTAGTACCCGCGTAAACTTTATTTTTTAAAAATGGCTAAAAATCGCAAATTTCAGCCATGACTGGTGACTAACGGATAGGTACCGAGACAAAATAATTTTATTTTATTTGTTTATAATTGGACAAATATTTAGGTAGTCAATATTTGTTTTAATCTTCTACTACTAGATTCTAGAGGGAGCTAGATTCATTTATTATATATTAGGTAGCTAAGATGCTATAACTATTATACATTATTGCCTAAGAAAAAACGTGAAAATACATATCGAATCTTAAGATATATGGGTGTCAAGGACTTAATTAACTTAGCGTAGGTAAGGATTTTATGTTATTTTAAAGGTAATCATCGTACGGAACACTGATTGCGTAAGTCCGACTTGCACTTGCCGATTTTTTTGTATTTAATATCTTACTGTAAAGTACCATCCTGTTATTTTTTAGTATGAGAATGTCAATTCAATATTTTTAGTGTTCCGCACGGAACACTTATAAGATCACTTCGTCGTCCGTCCGTCTGTCTATCTGTCTGTCTATCGGTCTATCTGTGCGTCTGTCTGTCTTGTCTGTGACGCCCGATTTTCTCTGAAACTATTCGACATAGAAAGTTGAAATTTGGCACTAATATAGGAATTGATGGCTCATTAGAGCCGTGTAGCTTTGAAAGTTAAATTTTAACTTAAGGGGTTAGTTTTTGAAATCGGAAGTGACCAATTTTTTTTTTACCAGGTCATTGAGTGGGGTGCCAAATGAAAGCTTGTAAAAAGATTAGTTCAAAAAAAATATATAATGTAATACTTACGCACGATTCTCTTTGTATTATTTTTAAAAAAGTGCGAAAAATCGCTTCCCCCACTTTATTTCGAAAAGTACCGACCAAAAAATTTTGAAAAAATTCTGGAATAGTGTAGATTGAATGAAAATTTTTAGGAGGGCATTACGTTTGATAATTTGTCTGGTATAAAACACTATTGGTCTTGACAATATTTTTTTTTAGTGGAAAGTTATGAATTCAACCGGGACTAAGAGCTACAAAATATCAATACATATTCGATGCAATATCATGATGACTGGTGACCAACGGATAGGTACCAAGACAAAATCATTCTATTTTATTTATTTATAGTTTGTTTTAAACTTTCACTACAAGGATGTCTCGTTTTTTATATATTTTTACTAATTCTTATATTGAAGATGAATGTATGACTGAATTTCATAGAATACTTCAATCATGGTACGGAACACTAAAGGTGCAAGTCAAACTTGGCTGGTTTATTTCAGTGTTAGCCTCACTTTATTTCATACATCATATATTTTTTTGTTTTTGTAATGAAAACTCGCCAGGTCATCGAAACTTTTATTAAAAAAAATATAAATCCATATTGTCTATGTATGTTACATGCACCTGGCCTGAATTCGCTCCTGATGAAGCTAACATGGTTAGCGAAACGCGAATTATTAATAGTCGTTTGAAGACAATGGTTGGTTAGAGGCAGGTTATTTCACATTACTTTTGGTATACTAATATGAAACAAATCCCGGCTGATAACATTATTTTCCATTGTCTGTAACATATACAGGTTGACATTAATGGAACATGCTAGTAAGTAGTTACTACAGATGTTTATGGTAGATCGATGTTAATTAATTAGCATAGGGTTGCCCTGTTTTATTGTTATAATGTATTCCATTAATATAGATCGTTATTACACTTATTTAACAGTTTTTTTAATTCTTTCTGTTCAATATTTTTTTATGTCACTCTGTATTCACATCCCTTTACATACTATTTCTGTCAAAAAATTGGAAATAATGAAAAAATAGCATCATTTTCTGCTACCTCGCCTTCAAGAACCCTGAAAAAGATGTATAATACGATGTATTCTTATCGTCTGAAGGAATCTTATTTAAAAACTATCGGTTCCATTCCTTCTTCAAGTATTATGTGTGTATTAAATTAGAATAGATATTTCATTTTTTAGAGAGTTGTCATGCCAGCATGCGATGGAAATGAGAACTTTTTTTGTGGTCTAGGGACCCTAAAACCTAAAGAAATGCATAAAACTTGATAGGTGATGCAATACTTCCCTTTAACAAGGAAATTAAAAAACAGTTTCGATTCTGTATATTTATGTGTTCTTAATCGTAAAACGGAAAATGAATTATTGAAATAGACAACGAACTGTATCAAATTACGGACCCATTGAGTTTATTTTATGCACAGATATATGGCCATATCTAAGAATGATGTTTATGTAACCGATATTTTGGTACGCACTATTTTTGTTTAGAGAGCCAGAAGACGACCAGCTTTGTTACATGTCGGATTGCAAATTGTTAATAAAAGTGATTATTTCCGAAATTACCAAAAATAGTTTGATTTTGAATAAAAGCTAACATAAATAATATATATATATATATATATATATATATATATATATATATATATATATATATATATATATATACTCCTAGGACAAAATTAACGCAACAAAATATTAAATCATACAAATCTCTATAATGAATTAATTTTAATAATTTTTTATGAACATTGGTTACACTAAAAGTTAGAAAAAACTTATTCGGATACTTTAAAAGTGAATTAGCTACCAAATTTTTTTATAAGATTCGAATTAAAATTACTCTTAAGACCTAATAACAAAATCGTTGAAATTATGTAATAATGAAAAAAATAAACTGGGACACTAGTAGCAAAATTAATATTGTAACTGGGACACTAGTAGCGTGTGTTTCCTCCTCTACTTCGGATGACAGCGTTTATGCGCCTAGGCATGCTTCTAATTAAATTTTGGGTAAAATCTTGAGGAATTTGCTCCCATTCTGTGATAACTGCGTTTTCAAGTTCCCTCAGGTTTCTAGGTGCAGGTATATGACGTTTCACACACTTTTTTAAGGTGTTATCACCATTACATGTTCTATCGGATTCAGATCCGGGCTTTTTGGTGGCCATTGCATAATCGGTATATCAACTTGATTCAGATAATCGAGTACCTCCCTAGCTACGTGAGGTCGAGCGTTGTCTTGCATAAACAGGAAATTGGGCCCCACAAAATGACCGAAACGCATCACATGTTCTATTACACTATTCTCAAGATAGTAGTCAGCATTCATGGATCTCGTACAGACAGGAACTAACTCTGTGCGAGCATCAAAGCAGATGCCACCCCAGAACATAACAGAGCCACCGCCGAATGGAATCCTTGCAGAGATATTGCAAGGAGCAAACCTCTCTCCTGGTCTTCGCCATACTCGCTCACGACCATCTGGATGTTTTAGACTAACCGTAGTTTCATCTGTGAAGAAAACTTGTTTCCAATCATCCACAGACCAGTTTTCGTGATTTCGAGCAAAACGTAACCTGGCAATTCTGTTCTCTCTAGTAAGCAAGGGCGCAGTGGCTGGTCTCCTACTGTTTAATCCAGCTCATTTAACCGTCTTCTAACTGTTTTAGAAGTAATTGTGACATTATGAACAGCTTCGAGTTCGTTTCTTATTATAGAACTAGTGACAGTCCTGTTTCTTAAAGCATATTGTCTTATAAAACGTTCATATAGGTCGCTAGTGCATCGTTTTCGCCCTTGCCCTAGCCTTCTAGAATAAGTTCCTACTTCATTCAAGCGTCTTACCATACGACTTATTGTGGAACGATGTTTGCCTAACAAATTGGCAACATAACTCTGACAATATCCCTCGTCCAATAAAACTGAGGCTCGCACTACCTCGTGTTCAGTTAAATTCCTTGTTCGATTCATTTTTCTAATTCTTCGGGGTCAAATATAAAACAGTCTACCACAAAAACGTATTACTTTGAAAAAGGGAAACAATTTATAAGCTTACTTTTAAAGAAAATCTATCGCATTTTTTACAGAAAATTGTTTATCTTCTAAAAAATTCTTTAAAACTGTAAATCTAAACGAATTGTTTTGATTTCTGTCATGAACAACGAAACAAAATATGCATAGCCTACTATTCAAATACTCGATAAACTTTAAAACTGACATAAGAAAAAGATAAATTAATTTTCAGATTGTTGCGTTAATTTTGTCGTTATATATTATATATATATATATATATATATATCCTGGATATATATATATACATATACATATATTATATATATATATATATATATATATATATATATATATATATATATATTATATATATATATATATATATATATATATATATATATATATATATATATATATATATATATATATATATATTATATATTATATATATCTTCAAATATGTAGAGGTTATTATTTTAATATCCCTCGAAGTTCCATCCTATCGGGATCAGAATATTTATCCGATATGAACTAATGAATGTATATGTAATTTTTAAAGGAAATCCCAACCGTGCCGATATAAATTTCTATCAGATTATCGGATCTGGTAATTCCATATATGAAATGGGATACATAATGAGGCGAAAATGTATTTGTTTTTATGAAAGTATCGAGTCGAGCGCGTCGTTTGTCGCTAAACCTTTTTTATCTTCATAAACACTTATGTTGCTTTTCTTTGAAAAATGGATTCGGAGGGAAAACAACGTAACAACAACTGATGAAATAACAAAGTTTACCTGAAGGAGGTAACTTAAGTAAAATAATAAAAATTATTCTGGATGCCTACTATTAAATAAATTATTCCTTAAAAAAAACAGTATAGTACCTTCATGTTAAATACGAAGGAAGGACTGCATTTTTTGTATTGAGATAATTAATTAAGTATTAATTGTTTTCTTAGTATAAAATTCATAATATATATCAAAATAAATAATATATTAATTAAAGACATGACTAAGTTAAAGTGTCAAGTTGACTTGATTAACGCAAAGATGTTATGTTGAACGAGTTTTTGTAGCCTTAATTTGAAGTTCCCATTTACCGGCCCTTTTGTGACGACTGTCCCAATAATATTGCCAAATATTCATTTTTTTCTCCGTACCGTAATTTTTAACACACTCGGATCCTCAAGTAAAAAACAACAAAAACCGTTACAGTTGATAGGAAACTTCCATGGGTTACAGAGTTGATAGGTATAATTCTTCTGAATTTCTCCTGTATCAGTTGAATTTTATTTTCATCGTATGTTGCAGCACAGGGAAAATAGAATAATATAAACACACAAAAAATAAACAATTCACATATCCATCCATAAATACGAACAATATAAGCAATATAATATATATATATATATATATATATATATATATATATATATATATATATATATATATATATATATATATATATAATATAAATGTAAATAAAACTAAGTATAAATAAAATAAAATTAAAGTTCTAATATTAATATAAAACATCAAAATCTTATTACTAAAGATCCATTCTTAATTGTCGTAGCCATTCAAGGGCAGCAGGTGTCACCTCATGCAGCTGAGCAAAGTCTCCTTCGAAAGCTGTATTCACTTATAATATGATGCGTTGTTTGCTCAGCCGCACCACACACACTGCAGAAAATTTTTAAAACCCCATCGATGCATAAGATAAGCGCACCTACTCTGGCCGGTTCAGATTGGATTTAGAGATCACTCTCTTTGTGGAAGTTGCAAACCAGGAACTCGATCAGAGGGGTCATGGACTAAATAGGAGTTCAATGGTGGCTTGCTGTTCCATCCTGTCCTTAGATCAAAGTTCTCAATTAGAGGTCTCCGGACTGTGTCTCTAGGAAGTTTACGAGATCGAAGTCTGCTTTGTGCGGGTTCTCAATGTCTGCGTGCCTAGGTAACTGACGAGACGAATATTTTTCCCACTTTTTTCGCAAGGCCTCTTGCTTATCCATAGAATAAGTGATGCTGGGGTTTTACCCATCATCCTGCCGGCTTTTTTAGAGCTTGTTCCGAGAACTCCTTCGGGATCTAACATGAACATTCATATTATATAATAATATGTGGATTTAACCATGTCGCATTGCTTCTAGTTGGTTTGAAACTATTGCAGATACAAACTTTTTAAATATGTTTTCCCGTTCGTAACACCTACATATTACATTTGCAAAAAAATAAGTACATTATTTTTTTCAGCTTGTAGCAGGGGACATGTTAAAGTTCCTAGATAAAAATAAATCTTACAACGAGATAATACTCTATGGTTTCTCAGTAGGTGGTTATTTATGGGGAGAAGTTATGGTACAAATGACCCATAATAAGGAACTGCGTCAACCACTTTTGGATAGGTTTATTGGACAGGTAATGCGATACAATCAACATATATATTATTTTACATTTAAAAAGATATTTTATATTAGAAAGTCAAAGGTACTACCTGAAGAATACTTTTTAGGTATGGGATAGTGCAGCTGATGTAACAGATATTCACAAGGGTGTTCCACCAGCAGTTTTTCCCAGAAATAAAGTAATGGCTAACGCACTTGGTAAATATATGTTGTAAGTATATGCTCTTTTAAGTTTTTTTTTTTAAATCATGAAAACTCGGGGGTAATCGGAACACTTCAGATTATCTATGCCAAAGTTACTTTAACACAGAATACTGTTCTTATTAGTTTGAAACCGTGGCTAGTTTCCTTAATTTTTAGTTTATAGCTTTATTTTCAAATTAAATATAATAACTGCTTGAAATAGGTTTCTACAGGATGACCTATTAGGGGATGGGCTGCGGATATTTTGAATCTCTTCAGTGACATAAAAGCTCTTTAAAAGTTACAAAGGTAAAAGTGTAGTAAATTAAGCAAAAAAAACAGTATTTTTTTTTTAAACGATACACTATATATATATATATATATATATATATATATATATATATATATATATATATATATATATATATAACACCCTATATATATTTATATATATATATATATATATATATATATATATATATATATATATAGGGTGTTATAGAATTCACTACATATATTAGAAGGTCAGGTGTGCAGCGTTGCGAGAGGTGACTAGGCTTTTCACAACAAATTTAATAAAAAAAAATATATATAAAAATTATTACATTTTAAAATAATTCCTTCCTAACACCAACAAATTAATTACACAAGTTTTATATTTCAATATTTTATTATACTAAGTAAAAAATTGGAACTCACTAAATTTTTATTTGTGTCATTGTAAAAAAGACGGCACAATAAAGACATTGTTAAGTTGGGTAGCAAAGATTCTAAAACTGACAAGGATTTGTTGTCGACGTCGGCTGGCTTTGTCGGTAGCTTTTTAGTTTGGTTAATTCTAGTTAAAATTTTACGGGTTATTTTCTTAATTGGATATAGTGGGCATAAAAGTTTTTGCAAGAAGCCACCCTAGTCCGATCGAGAGAAAATGTTTAAAAATATTCCCTGTTACTATATCCCGTTAGCATATTGGTGACACGATATCATTAACGTATTCGACTGGAAAAAATTCACATCGCTTTATAATATGTAAGTAGCTGGCATAGCGAAATTTTTCAAATGTCTAATTTATAATTTTAAACAATGTACTTTATTTATATATATTATATTTGACGAATTTTCATCTAAGCCATATTTGGTAAACTGGCTTGTTTTAGTTCAGGCTAACTCCGGTTAGACATTACGACTTACTAGAAGAAACTGCCTTAACTTAGAGAACACTCTGTATATACTGACATAAGCTAGTGAGGTTGGTAAATTTATTAATTTCTGATACTAATGTTTGAAAATCAATAGTTTTAACAACCTAACTGACTGTACCATCTAAAAACTCCGACGTAACGAAAAATTCATCTCAAAATATTAACTCAGTTAATTTTAATTGGTCGGATAAACAGAATTCCTGGACAAGTTGAACATCCTAGCCGAATCCTGCTTGTTGTAAAGCATTTTGTAAAAAACATATATTTAAAGTAATGTCAGTTGTATTAGCTAGAAACCCGTATTAGAAAGAAAAGCAGTAACAAATGTTTTTTTCAGGTACCATCTTAAAACATTTGACAAAGTCGCTACAAGACACTATATAAGATCAAGTCAAATGTTTCATACTAATATGTTGCGAGCTCCGGCGTTGATGATAATCAGTAAAACCGATCCAATCGGAACAGAAAGCTCGAATCAACGAGTTAGAGAAAGTTGGGAGAGTATGGGTATGAAGGTAAGGCTCTTTTTTTTTCTGTAGTTTATATATTATACTCGATTGTCGATATTAGCTGGAAAGATGGATTTAGCCTTTAAAGTGTATCATCCCGCTTTATACGGTACTAATAGTTTTGACGGTCGTTTCCATTTTCTATACGTTATGGAAAAAACTGTACAAAAATTATCCCCAACCTAACTGCATACCACATGACTAAATTCAAAATTTAGAATCTGGTAGGCCGATTTGGTCCATTTCTGAACTTACGGAGGCTCTGATACAAAAAACATATCTAGTTATAGACCAGCGCTCCGCATGTTCACATCTAAACGCGATCCAACATTAACAGCAGACTCGAGAAATGGCGAACGGAAGTTATATCAAAGTTCTAAAATTTATAATATTCAATGGTTCACCAGCTTTCACAATATTATTAAAACTCTAACCTAATAAAGTAAAATTACCGTGCGATAGTTTTAGCTGATGGAGAAGAAAGTAAATAACATTATATTTATAAGAAACAGCTGAATATTTTCTAAATTTATACTTTGATAAATAATACATAACCTGCTATTAAAATTAACAATTATAAGTGACAACACTGGTGCGCATTCCAAGTTTTACTTCTAGACCATGTGCGATCGTTTAGGTTTTTAGCAGCGCCCCGGACAAGGGATCCGGTAATTTTTACATAAGAGAGCATTGGAATTCTGTCCAGTGTTTTCTACTTGTTCTTATTGCACTCATTGCGGTTTCCATTAGATCATTGATTTGGCCGGAAACTCTATTCTTTTTTGTGTTCGAGTTATGAACCGTTAAGAAACATGTATTTTTAGTGTTCCGTACTTATTAGATCACTTCGGTGTCTGACATAGAAAGTTGAAATTTGCCGCTAATATATAAATTGATGGCCTCATCAAAGCCATGTAGTTTTGAAAGTTAAATTTTGACTTAAGGGGTTAGTTTTGAAGGTGAAATCGGAAATGAAAAAAAAATTATCAGGTTATCAAGTAGGGTGTCAAATGGAAGCTTGTAAAAACAGGAGTTCAAAAATATATGTAATATAATACTTGCGCACACGTTTCTTTGTATTATTTTTCAAAAATTGTGAAAATTCGCTGTTCCCCCTTATCTGGAAAAGTACTAATCAAAAATTTGAAAAAAATCTGGAATATGTTCCACATGGTGTAGATTGAACGAAAATTATCACGTTTAATTTAATTTATCTGGTATATAAAAAAATATATCAAAGTCATTAATTTTCAGTAAAGATCGAAAAAAAACTTTGTTGAAAACTCATTTGGGGTGTGTTTTGTGAAGTCATCATTTTATACCTCCGTAACAAAAAATTTTATTTTAAAAGCAATCAACGTACGGAACATTAATTGCGCAAGTTCGTTTTGCACTTGGCCGGTTTTTTAAACTGAGATATTATTTTTCCTCGATTAAAGTGTTCTTTAAGTAAAGTTATTTCTCGAAAAATACCCTATATTTTTTTTTTTTTTTTTTTATTGGTCTAGCACACGTGCTGCAGGGAAGTCCCTAAAGCGCTCCAGGAGCGGCACGAGTGCGGAAAAAAAAAAGCGATTCACGTTGTTCTTGAATCGCTGTAAATTGTACTCGGTGGGAAACACAACGCTGGGCAAATTATTCCAAAGGGATGACGTTCTCCATATAAAAGATTGCTTGAAAAGCGTCGTACGCGGAGTAAACAAGCTGAACCTCATACGGATGCGAAACACCAGCGCGACGTGTATTTCTAACATGCACCGCTTTGGGAGGAATTAAGCGGGCTACATCCTTCGAACACTTTCCATGAAAATACTTGCTAAATAAAATACTATAAAAAAAACCTTTAAAAAAATACCTTGAAAATAAATTTGTCCGTCCTTTTTAAAATCACTACGATGTTGTATGATATTCACGGTTGAGTAAGTACATCAGTGTCCTCATATGTCAATCTTATTAATTTCGGTAAACATTTTCTACGTTAACACTAGAGATAAAAGTCACAGGATTTATGGCTGGTGATTTTAGTAGCCATGAAATTGGTCCAATCTATTCTTCTGTTGTTACGAATCCCGATATTTATATAATTGCGTACTTCGCACCTAAAATGCGAGCCATCTTGCTTGCAGTGGACAAAACCAACTTATAAATTTGTTGTTATTGAAAATTTAATTCACGAGCATTTCCCACTGCTCATGCGTGAATATCTATTTTCTTTTACTCCGTTGGTAACTAAAAATTGATGTGGAGAAATTTTCATTTGTTTAATTTTACTGCAAAATTCCCTCGCAAAATTTGACTTTAAAAATAATACTATTAATGCACACAAAAAGCCTGGTACTGATCTCGGGCTATAACTGGTTGTGAAAATCTAACTTCTTGTTAAAGTGCCATATCCGATACGGACGTAGGCAACTGCCTTTGTGTGGTTGGTACCTTTTTAAGTGTTTCCACAGACAATGGGGGCCTACAGTTTAATGCCGATTCCGAACAGACAAAGTTAGAGGTCTTTACTAGGCATGATACTACGAGTTGTTTGCCATTGCCTTCCCAAGGTAAGAAATGTAGGAGCAGTGTTTTTTTGAATTTTTTTGGAAATCCGGAAATGTCTATGAAATTCCCAATTTTTTTCTTATTTCACTTGTAAAAATATGCGTGCTTTTATACGTTAATAGCAAAATGTTTTGTTTAAAGTAAATGAGGACAGCCATTTTTTAGGCAACTAATATCAGACCCATTGACGGAACCCATACGTCGTTTACAACGTACTCTGAACGTTAAACGTTAAAAATATGTTTTATGATTTTTGTTATGATTGGTATTGGAACAGTGCAATATTTTTAGTGTTCCATACGGAACACTTATAAGATCATTTCGGTGTCTGTCCGTCTGTCTGTCTGTCTGTCACACCCGATTTTCTCCGAAACTATTCGACATAGAAAGTTAAAATTTAGCACTAATATAGAAATTGATGGCCTCATTATAGCCATGCAGTTTTGAAGTCAAATTTTGACTTAAAGGCTTAGTTTTGGGCAGTGAAATCGGAAGTGATTTTTTTTTACCAGGTCATCGAGTGGGGTATCAAATGAAAGCTTGTAAAAACACGAGTTCAGAAATATATATATATATATATATATATATATATATATATATATATATATACATATATAATGTAATACTTGCACATACTTTTCTTTTCATTTTTTATAAAAAAATTGCTGTCCTGTCGTCTGTCTCGAAAAGTACTGACCAAAAAATTTTGAAAAAATTCTGGAATATTCTTTACATGGTGTAGAATGAACGAAAATTATCAAGAATGCATTACCTTTAATAATTTATCTGTTGTATAAAAAAAAATTAGGTCATCAGTTTTGAGTAAAGACCCGAAAAAATCTTTTGTTGAAAACTCATTTGGGGTGTGTTTTGTGAAGTCATTCATTTTATACCTCCGTAACAAAAAATTTTTTTTTAAAAGCAGTCAACGTATGGAACACTAATTGCAAGTCCGACTTGCACTTGGCCGATTTTTTTTTTATTAATATATTTCTGAACTTAAAATTAACGAATTTATGGACATTGTACGTTGCAACTAGTTAATGTCAATTTACAGTTATTTAATGTTTGCAAATATAAAATTTGTGTTTTTCTCTTAAACGGTCGTGCTTATTAAACATTAACAATAATTTGCTTACCAATCAACATGCAAATTCCGTTCGATAATTTACACTTTTTGTTCGGTGCAAGTGGCAGTATTTGCTTTAAAATTATTTACTAAATGACGACTAGAATATGGAACAAAGAGAGATGAAACTAATACTATAAGAACAAGGTGCACAACAAGTAGAAACTATAAATTATTGAACAGGCTGTCATTTATATTTGATAAAGTTTTTTTCTGTTTAATTCGCCTCAAGAGCTTAGCGTATTAATCACGAGCATAAAGGCGTTTTAATTTAAAATCTGGGATGTCACAATACCCAGCCGCTAACGCTGGATTCGAACCAGCGGCCTTCGGGTCACTTGGGTCTCAACCCACCACGTTACCGAGGTTTAATGTTGAGTCGCTCTAATTTGATCACGTATAAATTGTTAGAATCTCGCTTCTGAAAGTTATGTTCTATCTACTTTTAAAATGTTTGTCATTTATCATAACTGTATTTAATTTTCTGTTTTTTTTTTAAGGTCGATTGGAAAGTTTTCGAAAAATCTCCACACGTCGGCCATTTTAGAAAATATCCGAAGGAATACGTTGCTGAACTCCATCGATTTTTGAACACACTCAACTTAAGTAACGTTAAGCAAAGACAAAATGAACCAGAAGAAGATCTGAAAAAAGCTCAAGTTAAAATATAAGCCATTTGTTCTTGAAAGTATAAAGATTATTGTAGCTATATTCATCTCACATATTAATAATATATTTTAAAACTATTAAATTAAATTTGTGGACCAATCTAAAGCCAGATGTTAATATGGATCAAACAAAAAATGACGTTAAAAGAAGATAAAACTTTAAAAGAATAAATGCTTCAACATTATTTACTTCGTAATTTCTCCACTAGGACTTCTGAGTAAAAAAGAACTTCTGTTTTTTTCATGTATAACAATCCGCTCGTCAGTGGTCAGTGTGTTTTGGGAACTGAAAAACGCGCGATAATCTTTATGATTAGAACTATAATTTAGTGAATCTTCAGTAAAATCTATCTTGACATTGTGGACACTTTTCTGAATCATAAGATAATCGTCACAATTTTAAGGATTTTAGAAGAAAAATTATGAAATGTCTTAAAACAAGAGCGAAACGATAGATCAAAAAATCGTTTTGATGGTGACCATATGAGCCCAAAAGACATCTATAATATAATATATAACTAACCTATTCATATTTTTAGTTATTATAAGGATTTAATATTGTATGCTAAGTATATATTATGTAGAGACAGCATAGAGACGACAAACAGTTCATTTTTTAGGACTTTAATCATTTAGGTGTTAAGAGAGCTACTATTTTTACATGCGCATTACTAAAATATAATAGAAATGAGAAACAGTCGTAAAAATTAGCATTTATACTTTAATATCAATTTGAATGTAAATATGCAACGAAAGATGTGTTTCAAAGAAATTTTCCCATTATCAGTTCATTAAACCCTTAAAAAGGAAAAAATATTAACATTTCGTTCCCATCGGACTGACTGATAACCCAATCATTTATTTTTTATAATTAATCTATTCAAATAAATATAAAAAAGTTTATTGACAAGCTCTCAAAATCTTTATTTTTTGCCGTTTTATTTACTTTTGTAAATTTATTCAAAACAATCACAATATTTCGTAAACTAATCAGCAAACAAAGTAGCAAATGCACAATTGGAGATCGATTCTCCCACCACTATTAACTAAAGATGCGATAGTTCTGAATACTTACAAGTATTTTATTATTATCGTGTTTTTATCATTTTCATTTCATTTATTGATTTTTAAGTAAAGCATAGCCGAAATCGGTGGCGGACATGGTAAAGGATTTGGAATGCGTCCCTGATGATTGAGTTGGGGTGCTGGGACGCCTCGTCCATGAACTTCAGTTGGGTTTTCCTCATGTGTGCCTTTGCGGTTGGCACACCGGGGTCTCTGTGTATTTGATTGTGCCTCATGAACCATGGAGCTCCTCTGATCATCCTCAACGCCTTGTTCTGTACTGCCTGAAATTGGGCTCTCCTTGTCTTGGAGAGCTGGCACCATGTTGGGTAGGCGTACGTACAACCTGCCTTTACCACGGTATTGTAGATCATGAGTTTTGCTTTAGTTTGCAACTTGTTCGAGCGATTTATAATTGGATATAATTTGCCCAGCAGTGGCTTAACTCTCTTGGTGGCAGTGCAGATCTATTTGTTGTACTGGATACCCAGGTTCTTGATGGTGTTTACCCGTGTTTTTATCATTTGGGAAACTAAATAATAAAAATGATTAAAAACTAGCTGGAAAATAGCGTGGACCGCTCGTTTTAAACAGTAATCGAAAATTGAAATACCATAACATGGCTTACGTGTGGCCTATAACTTGTAGTCGGCAAAAAAAGTTCTTTTTTTTGAGGTTATTGTTGACACCCCTGCAAATAATACTTTGTGGAGAGATTCATTTCTAATCTTATTTATGGTTAAATAGTGCATTATTGAACATGAGTGCTGCATACATTTCGCGCTTTAAGGCAATGTTCCTTTGTAATTATCCAAAACTCTGAAAGTGTATGAGCAAGTCGAGTGTATTCGTTAGAAAGTGGGTGAAACGGTACACTCGGTGTTGGTGATCTACCAGACCGTGGTTCGAGAGGAAAAGTGTCGGACAAAGACGAAAAGATTATTCTTAACATGTTTTCCCGAAATCCTCGAATAACCGGGGGGTCAAGGGTCGCAAAAATTAAAGCAGAAAGGTTTGGATCCATCATATGAAAAGATTCGCACTCATCTCCGGGCTAACGATTTGCCGGGGCGGAGTACAGTCAAGAAACCATTGCTGAACGAAAATCACGGAGAGACGACTCGCGTGGGGAGAAGAAAACATGGATCGAGATGTAATTTTTTCCGATGAAGCTTCATTTTAAGGTTATGTTATCACCCGACGAGCCTACCAAGTTCCACTAACCGATTAGTTCCGCTCACCGTGAAGATCCATGTTTGGAGATGTCTTTTGGGAAACGACTTTGGGAGAATCTTCATCTTTATCTACAATTTGAACCCTGAAAGAATGCTACAGATTAGTACGTACGCGGTATCGACTGTCAAACAATGGTTTGTCGATAAAAATGAGGAGTGGGTTTTTCAAGAGGATAGAGATCCTAAACATCGGAGTAAAACGTGTAACCAGTGGAAAGGGGAATACGGTCTCGTCACACTAGATTGGCCATCCGAGTCGCCCAATCGAGAACGCGTGGTCATACGTCAAGCAGAAGCTTCTTAGTAAAAAGGTGAACACAGTGAAGCACCTGTCACGATAAATTCGGACAATTTAGAAATCTTTGTCGTCGAAAGTATGCCCCGAAGATGTCAGATGATCATCGACGTTGGTGAGGACTGGGCGAAATACTGAATCATTAGCATTTTAATGGCAATCCTTTACTCTCGAATGAAGTAAAAAACTTTTAAATAAATACATTTTTTAATGAAAACGCGACATGTTCTTACTGGACCAACTGTACGTTTAGCACGTTCTAATGAATTACTCGATTCTTCTAGATTGGAAATAATACAGGTCGCCTAACGGGACAATCTGCGAAAATCGATCTATTTCATCCAACTTCTCCATATGTCCCGATCCCGTTCGATTTATTCTTTCGCTGCGACGACGAGTACTTCATGTTTCTATACTACTTATTTTTATGTTGTAAAGTGCAAAATACCGTAACACGGCCTGCGTTTACTGCCTTCAGAATGTCCAGATTATCGTGCTTCTTTCTTTCTCTGGATTGGCCGATTGACCCGATGATCTAAAAAAGCCAAATCCGTCCCAGTCCCCTTATTTCATTCTTTACTGGAAGGCAAAACCTTCCGGACTAACTATCTTTTTGGTACTGAGCGTGACATGATAGTGTTAAAAAATACCGTGCCATTATTTGGTTTACTTTAGGAACTCGACTAACGGCGTAAGTTTATCATAAGTAAAATTAGATATTCGAGTTTGTAATTAAGGAAGGCCACCTAACAACACTGTAAACAATCGAACATAGAGAAGATGTTTACAGCAACGACAATTTGGTTGTATTAATTCACTGTTTTGATCGGCATTGTTAATCCTGCCAAATTCTGATTGCTATCAACATTCTTGCACTGTTTTGAATTTAATGTTTTAAAACAGTGAAACAAAACAACTGTGTAATATATTCTAGACAACTTGCAGCAAAAGCCTAAAAACCTAGTGTAAGCTGAACTTTCCCAGACTAGTATTACTTACTGAAGAGCTTAAATCTAATGCAGATATAGTATTACCTTGAGCATAGATTATCTGCTATAACTTCCATCTCAAACTAAGGCTAAAGTAATAAAAATCATTTTAATTTCACACTGACAGAATTTTCACTGTATGATTTGGCAATCAAGTTATTCAAGCAAAGTACATTATTTATTTCTCTCTGTCCAGGCTAATAGGTATATGTATTAGGCAACCAAATTAACACATGATAGTTTTAGGATAAACCCATAGACATAGAGGATGGACTGAGCGTTCCGTATTCGGCTGTGAAGTAAATGTGGACGCAAAAGTGTGAGACAACAAACCGAATGTGTGGCCAGTCACTGTCTCTAGAATGCTGCGAAGCTACGGCGCTCTTGAAAATAATATTTCTAAGTGTTTTATTGGAACAAAAATCGGGTGGAAGCTTTTCTCCCCTTGAATTCCGTCGCGATATATATATATATATATATATATATATATATATATATATATATATATATATATATATATATATATATATATATATATATATACCTTGGTTATTACAGGCCTACAGAAAAGACACTACTCAGTATATATCACCACTACACCAAACACTGTATTTTTGCACTCGACGCGCGTTTCGCTAACCATGTTAGCTTCATCAGGAACGATGATTGACTAAAGCTAAACTACAAATCTACCCTATTTATACTTAGCCTAACCCTTGAATTACTCAGGCGGAACTAATGGCACAGGTAAGGCCATTAGTTCGGGTCAAGTAACCAGTAGAGGGGACTATAAGGAATAGGCCCTCTGTCTTTATTTAAACTACTTTTACATTTTATAATTTTCATACTTTCGTATGCGTTCAACAATCTCCTATCAGGTACATTTTTTATTAATCTTAGATTATCTAATGTTACAATATGATCAGTTTCAAGGGCATGTTCGGCAATGCTAGACTTTTCTGTGCTACTGTATTTTAAGTGTGCTAAATGTTCTTTAAATCGTGTTTTAATTGACCTTTTAGTTTGCCCAAAATACTTTTTGTCACAATCATTACAACTAATTTCATAAATTCCACTTTTCTCACAATTAGGAATCTTATCTTTGGGTTTTCCTAAGATACTCCTTAAATTATCTCAGGCTTATTAGGTGAGGCCTACCTTATTAAATACCTTATTGAGTCCCTTGCTATATTTCGGATTATAAGGTATGGAGACATACTTGGTGTTATATACTTCGCGTGTAAAAAAGGTGGAATTCTGAATATTTAACCTGAACTTATGTCTATTTATTAGCTTGTTTACTAAGTCATCGTTATAACTACTACTACAGAAAAGAGACAAGTATTGGCCGCACAGTCGCTTTGTCTCTTTCTAGACATTGGGCAATTTTGTGAGGTTAATGCTCAGTCCATCCTCTATATCTATGGGATAAATCGATAAGTGTCACGGATGTTATCCTTGCTCTTTTAACTTATCTAAACACATGATCGTTGACGTAAACGGTGGTTGTACCTAACCTTAAAAAAAATATTTACATGACAACATTTGAATGTCAACAATAATAGTTTAATTTTAAACCATAACTTATCGTTATCGCAAAAAAATTATCATGTATTGAATATAAAACAATAGTTCCTAACACCGATCAGAACATATTACAACGCATTTTGTGCAAATCAACATGCAATTATTCTGTTTGACATTATTTTTTATTCTGCCGCAAATATTTTGCGATGGGGTGCTTTACTATCAACCAGAGCAAATTCACATTTCTTTTGGAGATAATATTCATCAAATAGTGGTGACATGGTCTACGTTTAGCGATACAGAGGAATCTATTGTGGAATATGGTATCGGAGGTCTTATTTTGCAGGCGAAAGGAAGTTCAACGAAATTTGTGGATGGAGGACCGAAGAAACATACACAATATATACATAGAGTATTACTAGATAATTTAACACCAAGCAGCAAATATTGTAAGTTTTATGTTTTATTTAAAAAGTAGCTAATCTGGCCAAGTTATTCTATATCATTAATGTCTTCCTATTGCTGTTTTATTTTATTATCCAGAAGAAAAATAAATTAACAAATCCATTAATAATACCTTTAGTTTCAAAAGTTAACAGTGCTTAGCATATTGGCATTTTTTTACCTAGCCACACTTCTCTCTTTTCTTTATTATTAATTTTTTTATATATACTTTATTTGGCAGAGTTACTTTTTGTTAATGGAAATTTATCCTGGTAAGAAAAACTTCATGTTACAAAACACCCTGTATAATTTTTATAAACAGTAAAGATTTTTTATCATAAACCTATAAGTTTTTCAGAGATATGAAATTTAGTTTACAAATTTTATGCCATAAAACTACCTATGTTAATGTTTGAAAATAACTTAAAATAAAATTTCACTTTTTAAGTTAAGAACATTGAATATAAGGTTTATGAAATAGATTCAGTTTATTATTGGATTGGCTTTACAGTTGGCTCATTAAAAAGACCCAGATTCTTGGTATAGGTGAATTTAAATCCACTAAGTATAAGTTACTTCAGGAGTCCCACGTGGGTCCAATTTGGATACCTTTCTTTTTAGTAGATTTATAAATGATATTCTTGAAGGTTTTCATTATTCCCATTACTTAGCATTTACCAAAAATCTAAAAAAATTTGTGAGTAATTAAATAAACAATTGTTTAAAACTCTAGTCTAATCTAGATTAAATGGCATGTGGCTTAATGCACCGATAAAAATATATATAAAAAGCAGCTCCTTGGATATCATGCCATGTGACTGTCAGAGAATATTTTTATTGGTTTGCTGTTTAACTGCTAATCTTCCACTAGCCACACAGAGAGTTCAGTGATATAGTTCTCTGCTTGAAAATATATGTATTTTTACCCAGGCTCACTGATAGCGATATTTTTGAGCACCAGCGATGCATACCACTCCTGTACGTGTCGGCGAGCATGGTTGGTTCACCCATCTATGAACAGACCACTGCTTTTATCAGGTTGCTATTATTCGAAGTCCACTGGTTCCTTTCTGGGATAGTTACAGTGTAATACCTGTAGTTTCTAATAGTTTTTGGAATACGATCACTAGGCATTCCTAACATACTGTGGTTCCTAATAGTTGCCACCAGTTCAGTAGGGGCCATCTGAATGATTTCCTCTTCCATTGCCGAGGTACAGTGGTGGAGCCTACTGGTTGTCATCCTTGCTTTCCTTTCCAAAAAACCATTGGTGTGGAATGAAACACCCCATTATCGCTGGAGAGGCTTGTCTTTGCAGTCTATTTAGTTTAGCTTGGGCTCCCAATTGTAGCCCCTTGCTCTTTCGACTCAGGTCCCCAGGACTTGCACAGATCCTGTGGCAGGTCTATCATGTTAGTTTTGCTTTTGGGATAGTTTTTTCTAGATCCATTCAGCGATTACTTACTTACTTTCAGATATTTTGTTTCCCCCGAAAATGCTACCATCACTCCTTGTAGGGAGGTGGGCTTTAGATTTTTTAGTTCTTTTCATAACAGAAAAGTTATCATTCTACGAGGGTTTATCAACATTTGTTCTTTCTCACACCAGGTTGATAGGATATACAGTACAAGCTGAAAGTGCCTTTCGATCGCCCTTTTACTATGACAACTAGCTCGTCACATATGCTTAGAACTCCACATCCAACAGTTGGATTATAGCCAGCACACCTCCTTGTGGGCAGCCCCTAGGAACCTTAAACCTGATGGTCTCCCCATATTATCAGCCTGTTATCAAGGATAGCTTGTTTCCATCCACCAACACGCCAACAGTTCTATCTCTCTTTTCATAATTGCATCACAAAGTGAGTTAGCATTGCTCAAAACACCCTTTATATCCAGGAATGCTGCAATGGCTATTTCCTTGTTATTCAAGGATTGGGAGATGCCTGCAGCCAGCTTGTTTAGGGCTGGCTTTGTCGATTTGACAGTCTGGTAGGCATAAGAATGGACATTGAGATGGTTACGTCACAGAGCACCACTCTTCATATACTCATTTAGTAGAAACGACGAGAGGCTTATCAGTCTTAGTGATCCGGGTACATGGTCTGGGTGTTATATATATATATATATATATATATATATATATATATATATATATATATATATATATATATATATATATATATATATATTATATATATATTTCCCTTATAGCAGTCCAGCTGGCAGGAATATAGTTCCACATCAGGCTAGCTCCAAATAACCCTATAATAAATGAATGTAGTTCGGTCCATTTTGGAGGAGGGCTCGAAGGACACCATTCATCTCTGGCGATTTGTAGGATGGGAAAGATTTGACCGCCTCTGGTATCTTCTATTAACTGTCCTCCAGTCAGCCTGGAAGAGTCTCTTAGAATGATCCACCAAATGGTTGGTGGATCATTGTCTAAAAACAGACTACCTGGGAAGTGTTTTTGTGTCAAAAGTTCTAATGTTTCTAGAATTAATAAAGGTACCATCAGGTCTTTTATGTGTCTCTGGTGCCTGAACAGGCTCCTTAAGACAAAATCTTGCGTATACTATTGTGTAAACTTGACATATAAACAATAATCACTTGTCTAATTTTGATTTAAGACGTTTACAGAAGCTTACGCGCGCAAATATACCTATGGTTAGGAAGATTGGTTGGATGTGTTGTGTTTCCTCTATAATATCGTCTAGTAAATTTAAAGATTTACTTTTAACAAAAATTCTTGGTAACATTAGAACTTTGTGTAAATAAGGTGGCATTTAAAAATAGCATTTTTAAAGTTATAGAATAAACATTCTAATTTAATGTTTTTAACATTCAAGTTTAGTCGTATTTGTATATTATCCTTTAATATTTAAAACAATTATTTTTTATAGGTAAAACCTAAATAGCTACATTTTTCTTTTTATGTTTTCATGTTTAACATCAATCAAGTTACTAATACACTTAAATTTTTTTACCATGATGTAAATATTATTAACTAGGTAACAGGGAATGTGTGAAATTGTGAGCCCGCCCCTGGGCATAGATTTTTAGTTTACTGTGTTGGTAGAGGTCTAAACTTTCAGAGTTTCAGTGAAAAAGGTTTTTTTTTCATCGAAGGATTTCCGCTTCCCGATCATGGTTTAACGCTCCACCATTGATTGGCGAATGACTCTCCCCCTCTATGAATAGCTCCGCCTTTAGTGTTCTCTTGTATCCATATGACCCACCGCCTCCTAACCTGGCTATACCCCGATTTTTTAATATAGGTTCTTTTTTATGGAAAATCTACGTCTCCCCCCCTCCCCGGTTATCAGTTTTTAGTTTACTTTGTTGGTAAGAGCTTAAAGTTTTAGAGTTCTATGGCACAAGGCTCTTTTTTTCATCAAGATACTTCGATCTCTGTTTGTCGATTGGTGTTCTTCACACCCTCTATAAGCAGCTTCGCCATTTTTTTCCTTAAAGATACACCCTTTGTATTGTTCCTGCTCAATATCTACCAATTGCACCTGACTACGCCACCGATATATATATACATATATATATATATATATATATATATATATATATATATATATATATATATATATATATATATATATATGTGTATATATATATATATATATATATATATATATATATATATATATATATATATATATATATATGTATATATCTATATATATATATATATATATATATATACCCGGTTATCCGAGGTAACGTGGGAGGACACCCTCCTCGGATAATCCGGATTTGTTTTTTCTTTCATTCAAAAAATAAACACCAATACTTTAAACCGATGTATTAAAGTTTTTAACATATAAATAGGTACATACATTATAAAACAGTGAAATAGGTATCTATGCGCTTCTGTTTCATATTGCATCTTCTTTTTCTCGCTGCAATGTTTCTCCATCTATTAAGAAGAAGCAAATCCGCTGGGGTTGCCTCTGGTTGTTCGATATACCTCAAAGCTTTTTCCAAAGAAGCAAAACCTTCTTGATGAAAGATCTTAGTGGGAGACTGTTCATCCACCGCCGCTTCGTCATCGTCATCTGATTTTTCGGTTTCCGGAAAGGCATTCGTTATTTTTTCAATAGTCATTTCTCTTCTAAATCATCTCTTGTCACATTTTCGCAGCCTTTTAATTTTTTCATTAATTCAAATAAACTTTTTTCTTTTTCTTCTATCTCGCTGTCAAAATTTGAACAGGACATTTCTCCATAGCTTCTCAATTTCAAAGCTAATTCATTTAATGGAGTATCATCTTCACTGTCATTATAGTCCTCAAAGTCAATAACTTTTGACCAAGATTTTTGAATAATGATAGTACGCACAGAATCCCAAGCTTGACTTACCCAGTAAATAACATTTTTCGGTGTAACCTTTCTCATCCCATTGATAATATCCTCCTTTTCTGTGTATTTTAACAGATGTTCAAGATATAAACGTCTATAATTTTTTTTAATGTTTTCGAGGATGCCTTGATCCATTGGTTGTATTATGCTGGTTACATTTGGAGGAAAACATTTTACAACAATTTCGCCCACATGAAGTCCTTCTCCAGGGTGGGAGGGGGCATAATCCATTAACAAAATTGCTTTAATAGGAAGACGATTTCTGTTCAAAAATTTAGTCACAGATGGCACGAACTCTTCTTCAAACCAGTTAGTAAATAAGGTCGCTTCCATCCATGCGCTCTTCCGACTTTTGTAATAGACTGGTAGGGCCTTGGATGAGATGTCTTTTAAAGCTCTTGGGCGTGCAGACTTGCCAATCACCATCAGTGGGATTTTATGTTTGCCAGATGCATTGGAACATACGATTATAGTTAATCTTTCCTTACTTCGTTTGTGCCCAGGAGCTGATTTTTCCTGTAGAGATGCCAATGTTTTTGATGGAAGCATTTTATAATTCAGACCAGTTTCGTCACAGTTGTAAATTTGATCACATGTGTATCCACAATCTTCGATTTGCTTTTTAAAGTTCTGCTTAAACTTCTCAATTGATGACACATCAACAGAAAGTTTTTCACCACATACAGTCAGTTGTCGTACACCGTACCGTTTTTTTTTTTTTTTTTCCAGCGGTCAAGCCATCCAGAACTGGCGATAAACTGATCTATCTCTGGAATTGCCTACTAATCATTATTGCTTTCTGTTGTAAAATTGGACCTGCTTCGTTAACCTTTTCATAGTCGCCGGTTTTCATTGATTTTCTTCCTGAGGACGAGGAGGCTTGATTTATACACCACTCTTCTATTTTTGTGCTGTTTCTTTTCCAATCTCCAACTGTTACCTCACCTACTCCATAATCTCGTGCAACAACTTTAATTGTCTCTCCTGCTTCAATTCTTCTGATGGCCTTTAGTTTTTCTTCAATAGGAACGGCTATTATTTTACGCTTGTTTTGCTCCATTATAATACGACAAAAAAAAATTCAAACAAAGCAGTTCGTATTAATTACACTTAACTACCAAAACTCCAACCAAATAAATTATGTGAGTATACTCGTACTTCTCCGCAGTAACCGCTATAACGCACTGCATTCACGCAAATTTACATGTTGAAAGAGTCCAAAAACATAAATATGGGAACCCCTCACACGGGCCAGGGGGATTCCTCGAAGGCCCGACGATTTTAAATGGAAATAGGTACATACATATTTTAGAAGCTCGGTTAATACGCAGCATAGACGCGCGTACCTCGGATAATCAGGTTCTTAGATTGGCTCGGTTAATCCGGAGCTCGGATAATCGCGACTTGGTTAATCGTGGTTCTACTATATATATATATATATATATATATATATATATATATATATATATATATATATATATATATATATATATATATATATATATGTATATATATATATATATATATATATATATATATATATATATATATATATATATATATATATGTATATATACACATATGTTTCTTATAATATTCGTTAACAAGTTTTTTAGTGTTCTGTATCAATATTGAGAAACGGAACATTTATGGAATGGTGTCTGTATGTCTGTTAATGCCGATTTTCTCATCTAGTGGGGTGTTAAAAGCTTCTGAAAACACGAGTTCAAAATATATATGATGTAATACTCATGCTAACTTGTATTTATGTTATTTAAAAAAAAAATACCCAAAAATCGCTGTTCCCCCTATCTCTAATACTACTAATCAAAAAATTTCGAAAAAACTATGAAATATTCTTCAGAAGGTGTAGATTGAAGAATGCAAATTATCACGAGTGCATTACCAGATCAGAATTTTTTTGCGTTTGCGCTTTGGCTGTTTTTTTTTATGAATAATATAATACATAATATTTAAAATAGCAATATGTTGTAGACCCAAAAATTTGAAATTTATTTTTTAACAATCACGTTTAGTGGTTATTTATGCTAATTTAATCTTTATAAACGTTTATTTTTTATCAAACATAAAATAGTCGATTTTTCAAGTATGTTTTTACAATTTTGTAGTATATATTTATTTATTATTGATAAAATAAAAAACACGGCCTTGTTATAATTTTCTTCATCAAAATAATTTAAATATTAATGACTAGATTAAAAAAATGCGTCTTAGTTTATACAAAGTAAAGCCTGAGATCGTGTGATAAAATGACGTTTGGCAGTTAATTGCGTCTGAGATTAATAAACAGTTTATGTGAAGAGCCTCCACTTTCACCATCCATTCCTTTAGCCTTTAATTTTACCACGAATTCATAAACTTACATCGACAGTTTTAACAATGTGAATTGTAATATCATTTTAAAGAATTAATAAGTGTCTTTCTGTTACTAAATTCAGACGATTTGATTATGGTTTCAACTAGTATATGAGATGTAATTTGAGGTTATCAAAGAACAATGACCCAAGCTACATTGAATTTACTTAAATACACCTTAAAACGTGATGCCATGGGAACCAGAGAGGCCTTGTTTTCTATGCAGGTTTTGATTCAGCGATGATCAATAGTGACGTATATTTGTGCTTGATCGATTACCAATGATAGAGTTCAATATTATGAAATTCTGAAAGACCTTGGGCTAGATGGAAAGAATCTGCGGATTATTGGCAACCTCTACTGGAACCAGATGGTATTTATTAAAGCAGAAGGGGAGCGCTTAGAAGCAATATCGATTGAGCGTGGAGTAAGACAGGGTTGTGTTTTGTCTCCACTATTGTTTAATATATACTCTGAGCAAATTTTCAGAGAGGCACTGGAAGGGGCTGATGAAGTAATACTGCTTAATGGGGAGCGAATAAATAACATTCGTTATGCTGACGATAGGCGGTTATGCCTAAAGGATCTACAAAATCTTATGACAAAAATAAGCGAAGTCAGTAATCATCGATACGGCTTCGAACCTAATATCAGCAAAACCAAGTACATGGTAATCAGCAAGTCTCCGGTTCCTGCCACCTTGTTGATGGTTAACAATCAATAAATACAAAGAACTCCACAATATTCATATCTAGATACCATGATAACCGAACAATGAGACCATTCGCAGAAAATTCGTTGCCGTATCAAAAAAGCTAAAGCAGTGTTCCTCAAAATGACATCACTTTTCAAAAGCTCGTCAATAAATTTGAGCGCGAAAATGAGACTCCTAAGATGTTATGATTTCGCTGTCCTTCTTTATGGTGTGGAATCTTGGACGCTGACTAAAGTCACTTCTAAGAAACTTGAGGCATTTGAACTATGGCTATATCGCCGAATTTTGAAAATTTCTTATATTGGCCATGTTACCAACAAGGATGTCTTACGTCGCATAAACAAGAAACTGGAAATTATAGAAACTGTTAAAGTAGGAAAATTGAAGTATTTAGGACACATAATGAGAAATCTCCGCAGATATGGATTACTACAGCAAATACTCCAAGGAGGTTTGGAAAAAGGGGACTGGACGCCGACGTATTTTCTGGCTAAACAATCTGCGAAATTCGTTCTCAACAAATACTACCGGTCTTTTCAGAGCTGCATTGGATAAAGTAATAATAGCCGGAATGATTGCCTACATTCGAACCGAATAGGCACTTTAAGAAGAAGAAGTCACCTTAAAAACATAAACTTTCAGAAGTCAAAGGCATAGCATTGTAGTCCAAATAGAAAAACGCGCTGAAACAAATTTGCTTTAATTTATATTTAGTATTTTAATTCGTATCATAAAAAGGAGGGTCAAAATTCACGTCTTACATTAATTAGTGTTCCGCCCGGAACAGTTATAAGATCACTTCGGTCTGTCTGTCTGTCCGTCTGTCACACCCGATTTTCTTCGAAACTATTTGACATAGAAAGTTAAAATTTCGCACTAATATAGGAATTGATGGCCTCATCAGAGCTGTGTAGTTTTCAAAGTTCAATTTTGACTTAAGGGGTTAGTTTTGGGGGGGGGGGGTGAAATTGGAAGTGAAAAAAAAAATTTTTACCAGGTCATCGAGAGGGGTGTCAGATGAAAGTTTGTAAAAACACGAATTCAAAAACATATATAATGTAATACTTGCGCACACCTTTTTAAAGAACTTCGAAAAATCGCTGTCCCCCCCTTATTTCGAAAAATACAGATCAAAAAATTTTGAAAAAATATTCTCCACAGGGTGCAGATTAAACGAATGTTATCACGAGTACTTTACCTTTAATAATTTATTTGATATATAAAAAAAATTTCAAAATCATCAGTTTTCAGTAAAGATCGGAAAAAAACTTTGTTGAAAACTCATTTGAGGTGTGTTTTGTGAAGGCATTGATCATTTTATACCTCCGTAACAAAAATTTCTATTTTAAAAGCAGTCAACGTACGGAACGCTAATTGCGCAAGTCCGACTTGTACTTGGCCGGTTATTTTTTAAAGTGAGAGTAATATACATCTACCGGAAAATTATAGGAACCTCATGCAGCGAGAAGTCAGCACGTCACTGACGACTAGAAGTTTAACCACATGGGCCGAGGAATAGATATACAAAAGGTTGGGAATACATTATATTGATTCGGAATTCTCGTAATCTATATTAACTATTAAAAATGAACGAAGTCCATATTTCAGAAGTGACCACTGTCCTCGCATCTGTCAATCTATCTTAGGACACGTTTCACCGTAGCAGGGTTTATCAGCTGAGTTAGGATCCTTAAATGAGAGAACAAAATTCAAAGTACTTACAAGATACAACGAATTGCTTTTCAGTTTTAGACTTTCACAAGCCAGAAAAAGACATTTTGTTGTATTTTAGTACTAGTAATAGCTATTACCAAAATATTCCCATACATTACTTTATCAGACTATGCTTAATGCAGTCCAATTCTATTACCTATAAAAAATTAGATATCAGTCGTTATTTTTTCAAAATTATAAATACATTTCAGTGGCGTTCAAAGATATTACATATTAAAAAAAATTCTTAGCTTTACCTAGATTTAAATCCCGATCCTTCGGATTAATGCTCTTCAATTCAACTATAAGGGTCGGTAATACCTTTTTTCAATTTTACTACTGTGGTCAAAAAATAGTAAGACTTTTAAATAAAACGCAAACGGGTTATTTATTTTTTCAAATTTATTTCGTCCCCTTCAAAGTAATCCCCCTTGGATAGAATGCAATTATGCCAACGTTTTTTCCAGTCTTCGAAACAGTTGTTGAATTCGATTTCTGGAATGGCCGTTAAGCCTTCTTCGATTCGGTTTTAATCTCCTCAATCGACTCAAAACGAGGTCCTCGAAGCGGTTTTTTAAGTTTAGGGAATAGCCAGAAGTCCGACGGAGCTAAATCAGGCGAATAGGGCGGTTGCGGAATGATATGAGTTGAATTTTTGATGAAAAAGTCGCGAAGAATTAATGCTGTGTGAGAAGGCGCATTATCGTGATGAAAAAACCAAGAGTTATTGGCCCATAATTCCGGCCTCTTGAGACGAATAGCTTCACGCAAACGACGCATAACACTCAAATAATATTCCTTGTTGACAGTTTGGCCCGGCGGAAGGAAGTCATAATGAACAACACCCACAATAATCGAAGAAAACTGTCAACATCACCTTGATTTTCGACTTGCTTTAGCGTGGTTTCTTCGGTCACCAAATGACTTTTTTATCATTTCGAACGTTTGGGAAGCCGAAAAAACATTTTTAAAACAAAATTTAATGGAACTTATTTGCTGAACTTTTTCACTCATGTTAAAAATCGAAAAACGCACTTTTGTTGTTGAACGAATGCAAGCGAATCTTATTGACTACTGACGCTATGGTCTTAAAATTTGACAGATGGCAGTTAAGGTCCTACCAACCTAATGAAAAAAAATTAATCCGATTTGGAAATGCCAGGGCGTATGTTATGTTTTCAATATTTGTGTATTATACTAGCGGTTAGTAATATCTGGCATTTATAAACCGGGTTAGATAAAGATAGGAAGGAATCACATTCATGAATATTTGTCCCTTAAGATCCATTTTGTCTTTCATTCGGATACGTCATTCTAACACCCTCACCTGGTTTATCACATTGTAATTGCTGAAAATTGAAAACCAGACGTATACTAACCTAAAACCGGAAAAACATATTACTGACTGACTGATAGAGCCCACTAACCTCCGTAGTTTCATAGTTCAGTAGTAAAGCATTGATCCAAAATGTCAGAGATCTCGGGTTTAAATCCCTATGGCGGTAAGAAATTTCCAAAAATTCATCTGAATACTACACATATTTGCAACGATAAGTTGACTACAGACACCGAAAACCCACTAATTAATTTATTTTTTTAGTTTATCACTGTGGAAGTGATTTAGGATGGTCCAGCATGTTTTTCTTCAATACTCCACCAGCTGGTGATCACTGGGCGCCACGTCTGGTTATTTACGGTGATATGGGCAATGAAAATGCTCAGTCATTAGCAAGATTACAAGAAGAAACACAGCGTGGATTATATGATGCTGCACTACATTTAGGAGATTTTGCTTATGATATGGATAGTGTAAGATTCTTTAGAAATTTTCTTTTAAATGCTTTTGGAAAAAAGTAGGGAAAGTATATATCCATTATGTTAAGCTGTACTTCAGAGCAGAATAATATTATATATATATATATATATATATATATATATATATATATATATATATATATATATATATATATATATATATATATATATATATATATATATATATATATATATATATATATATATATATATATATATATATATATATATATGTATGTATGTATGTACAGTTAGAGGTTAAAAAAGCCTTTATAATAAAAAAGTGGATGTACATGAAACCAGCTATAAATTCAAAAATATAAGATTACAATTTAATATATATATATATATATATATATATATATATATATATATATATATATATATATATATATATATATATATATGCAGGGTGCCCCATATATATGGAATAATGATTCCACAGCATTCAGTGTATCAAAAAAATATTTAAATAAAAGTTATAGGGTGTTTTACAGCACACATGCTAATATTAACAATAAAATGTTTTGAAATGTCAGTTCGAAGAAATTACGCCTTCTTAATTTTTTTTTAAATGGAAGCCCTGTACATTATTTTATTTTTGAGTCCTGCTAAAAATGCTATAATATTATTTGTCTAACATACCATATGTCTAAATTGAACTGTTTTGGAATTATTGATATTTGATTGATTAAAATCAAATTACAAATTTAAGCTGGCTTGTGTCAAACATTTACTGGCAGGTAATGACTTAACGCCTCAAAAAATAATTTATTGACGAAAACGTTTATTGTTGCATTTTGTGAAACTGCAATTTGAGCATGATATCATAATGGTACATTTAACAGAAACTGAAAGAATCACTTTGTTAATGATGGTTGGTTATGGAGACCATAGAAGAACACAACAGGTGGATAGGCAGAAGAGGTGCTGTAGAATGACCTGCAAGGAGTTCCGACCTTACGCCACTCGATTTTTTTTATGAGGTCATTTGAAAATCAAAGTTTATCGAAGTCGACCTGAAACTGTAGAAGATTTACAACAAAGAATTCAATATGAAGTAGCACAGATCACCCCGGATTCTCTACAAAACTCTGTTCAGGCTGTTTATGACAGATTGGGTCATTGCCTCGCTATTAACGGTAGACATTCTGAGCAACTGTTACCTTAAAAATAAACCTAGAGTATTTATTAATAGTTTTTTTTGTCTTTTTTTAATTTTAAATTCCAAATGACAATAATTCCAAAATAGTTCAATTTAGACATATGGTATGTTAGACAAATAATATCTAGAATTTTTAGTAGGACTCAAAAATAAAATACATTCTTTTGTTACATTCTTGGTGGAATTTTGCAGAGATTTTGCCAGGGTGGCACTTGACATGAATGTAACAAACAAAGAGATGTATTCCCGGATTCTCTCCTACGTACATATATATATATATATATATATATATATATATATATATATATATATATATATATATATATATATACGAGGCTGGTTTGAAAAGTCCGTGCAAAGTCCGAGAGATGGCACCACCGGCGCGTATCGAGGTCATGTTTAGTTAGTAGCATCTCTTGAATGAACGCACACTAAGTTTCAGCCATATTGGTCTATTTCTTTGTGTTTGGCATTCGTGTGAATCAAGGAAGTCGAGTGATTTTCAAGAAATGGACGAAAAAGAATTTCGTGTGGTGATTAAACATTACTTTATGAAAGGCAAAACGCCTTAGGAGACTAAAGAGAAGCTTGATAAACATTATGGTGACTCTGCACCTTCGATTAGAACAGTTTATAAGTGGTTTCAAAATTTTCGGACTGGCCATATGGGCACAAGTGACGCTGAACGTTCTGGACGGCCTGTGGAGGTTACGACTCCAGAAATCATTGATCAAATCCATGATATGGTGATGGATGACAGAAGAGTTAAGGTGCGTGAGATTGCTAGTGCTGTGGGCATCTCGACTGAACGGGTACATAATATTTTGCATAAACATTTGGACATGAGAAAGCTATCCGCAAGATGGGTGCCGCGATTGCTCACGCTTGACCAAAAACGGAATCGTGTGAAGTGTTGCAAGGATGGTTTGCAGCTGTTCCAGAAGAATCCGGAGGACTTTAAGCGTCGTTTCGTCACTGTGGATGAAACATGGATACATTACTATACTCCTGAGACCAAACAACAATCTAAACAATGGGTTACCAAGGGGGAATCTGCACCAAAAAAGGCGAAGACCGTTCCTTCGGCCGGAAAGGTTATGGCGACTGTCTTTTGGGATTCGCAAGGGATAATCCTCATCGACTATCTGGAAAAGGGTAAAACTATTACAGGTGAATATTATTCATCGTTATTGGACCGTGTGAAAACCGAGCTGCAAGAAAAACGCCCGCGATTGGCCCACAAGAAAGTCCTTTTCCATCACGACAACGCACCAGCACACATCTCAGCAGTTGTGGTCGCAAAATTAATGGAAATAGGATTTCAACTCGTTTCACATCCCCCCTATTCTCCAGACTTGGCTCCCTCGGACTACTATTTGGTCCCCAATTTGAAGAAATGGCTGGCGGGACAAAGATTTTATTCAAACGAGGAGGTGATTGCAGACACTAATGGATATTTTGCAGACTTGGACAAATCCTATTATTCGGAAGGGATCAACAAACTAGAACATCGTTGGACGAAGTGTATAAGCCTAAAAGGAGACTATGTCGAAAAATAAAAAAGGTTTACCCCGAACACATAAGTAGTTTTTATTTTTGCACGGACTTTTCAAACCAGCCTCGTATATATACAGAAAGGATTTAAAAATATACAGAGTTTTTATACTGGCTTTTAGCTGTAGTAGCTGTTACTCATATACAATAAAATACTATTTGGAGGAAATTTGTGAAATTTTTATTAAAAAAGAAAGAAAAACATATGAACGGGTAGTGTTTTAGCTATCGCTTCAAGACTAATCGGCAAAGTTTATCTGCATCCTTATTATTGATTTCAAGCAATTTAGGAATTTTTTTCGTAATATCTATACCTTTTAACTGATAAAAGTAGAAAATTGTTTTAAAAATTTTAACGCTTAATAAATTATAAACCATTTTTCAATACTTAGTGCTAAATAACTCCAATTTTACACACTTATACACAGATTTCATCAAAAACGGAGCAAGCTTGGGGGGAGCTTTCTATATCCCTTCCATTAAAATAGAATCAAACCAAACTGAATCCTTTCATTTTCACCTGTGAAGCCATTGCAATGTTGCAAAAATGAAAAAATGTAGTTATACATCTAAAAACTGAGTATTTTAGCTAGCTCTCAATATATTAGGAATGTGTGAAAACAATTATTAAATAAATGTAATCTTCATTTAAGATCTGAAATTTCTTCAATACACCGAACATATGAATATGCAACTCTCTCATGCTTCAATGCACTTATTTCTAGTAGCAGATATGAAACTTGTTCACTGTTCACCTAAAACAACTGGAAAGACTTACCACTATATAAATAAATCAAGAAAATGGAGGTCCAGGAAACCTCAGTCTTTCAAGAATCTTTGATTTCAGTTTTTCACCAAGTATTACTATGAAGAGTATATGATCACTGGAAACAATAGAGTCATTTTTGTGTTTAAAATACTTTTTCTTTATTTCTAGGATGATGGTACAGTTGGTGACGAGTTTATGAGACAGCTAGAGCCTGTCGCTGCGTATCTCCCCTACATGACTTGCCCGGGAAATCACGAGGAAGCATAGTAAGCGAGATTAAACTTTTTGTTCGATTCCTTTTCTTCTAAATTTTGAAAGGTTTTTTTGCAAAAATTTTTACATTACTTTTGAAATTTTAGCAACTTTAGTCACTATCGAGAGCGATTCAGTATGCCAGGGGCCCGAGATTCTGTTATGTATAGTTTCGACATTGGTCCAATGCATATAATTTCAGTTTCAACGGAACTCTACTATTTCATAAACTATGGATTGAAAAGTCTAGTTTTTCAATATCAGTGGTTAGAGGATGATTTAATTAAAGCTAATTTACCAGAAAACAGGTACGTCAAAACTGTATGTCTGAGCAAGTCCATCTGGACTGTAAAAAAAGTATATTTTGACTTGGGCAAATTAAATATTGATTAAAATAGGACTATCGTATTAATTTCTGACTTTTAAGTATTATTGAGAAATGTTTCTTGGCTTTTAGCTAGCTGATTTTATCCTTTTTAAAACACACTCCTATAGGTTACATTTTTGTTATTGATAATTTTCAAAACTTGATGCCATTTTTAAATTCAACTAACTCACTTTCTTTCTCTCTCTCTCTTAATTTATTGACTCAGTCTGTTTGAATTCAGTTAAACCTGCCCATAGACGGCCAATCAACTTCATTAATACTCTTTAAAAGTAAAAATTAACTTCACAAAAAAAGGTTTCTTGTTCATATAGCAACTAAAGAAAATGACTAAGGCTTTGAAATGACTTCATTTCCCTTATTATGACTCTAGACCTGAAAAATACGAACGCAGATAATTCATGTTAGTATTTTTTTGGTTTTTAAATACTGCCTGTTATTTTCATATGAATTAACATAAGAAACACTTTTAAGTTTAAATACAGAAGTTTAAGATAACATAATTATAAAATACAATCACATGTTCAAATTAAAAAAAGAAAAACAAGGGAATTGTATAACAATTACCAACGATCTACTTACAGACAAGTATAAATGACATTAAAGTAAAAAAGACACATTACAGTAAAACAATCATCATCATCATCATCATTAGCTTATTCCATCCATAGTCGGACGTAAGCCTCCCCAAGTTGTCTCCAATGAGCTCTTTTGTTTGCTTTTTGCATCCGGTCGTGTCCCGCTAATCTTTTTATGTCATCCGTCCATCTTGTCTGTGGCGTACCTCTGCCTTTAAATTATTTTTTGTTATTTCAAGTAGTAGCGGGTATATATTCTTCTGCGATCCCGGCAGAGGATAGATATACTTCAACGACGCGACCCTGTCAACGCCAGCCTTGGTCTCCTCCCACCTCCTAATATGGGGGACATCAGGTTCTAAAAATATTAATCTTTCACCACATACCATCCTTTCAACTTTCTTACCCCTTATGAACACGTTTGGCAGGCGCGACCCAGAAGTAGCTAAAAACTCCAAAATTTCGAATATGTCGAATTTCCACAACTGTAAAACAATAATACAATGAACTCTTATTAAAATTTAAAAAATCCCCTACAGTATTAGAGCTTAGGTTAATAAGATTTTTTTTAATTCTTAACTTAAAATCGTTAAAAACAGTGCTTTTAATATATTTTGTGATATTGGATTGTAAAACTACAGCCATTAAAATAAGCCTCTCTCTGGTAGGAGGGAGTTCTGTGTTGGCTGTTTAATATATTTCGAGATCGTGTTTCATAATGATGACTTGTATCTCATTGAAAAGTAGCCATACAACAACACTTCTAAAAATATAAACGCATACTTTTGTAATAGAAAAACTCCGTGGAAATCTTGTGACAGACCATAATGTATGATTTCATATCTTAGCTGTGAATGAAATAATTGGAAAAATAAGAAGATTAAGACATATGTGCTACACTGATTAAACAATCACTTAAGTCCATAACAAAAAGAGGATAATTTTTTGCGTTTTGTGGCGACGTTTTGTCGCCCGTGTTTGTCTCTCTGTAGAGATAGCTAGATTTTCTCTGTAACAGGCGATGTAATATCATGATCTCCTAGAGACATTGTGATATACTGAGTCTTGAATGTTAATATCATTAGTTTATTAGGTTTCCTACTTTATCTATATCGACACGTTTTTATTCAATTCAAATTTGCTTAAAATCAAGCCAAAAAAAAAAACAGAATATTTGATACATGATGATTTACACTTGAAATGTAATTGTTTTAGAGAAAAGCATCCTTGGATCATAGTCGTAGGCCACAGACCTATGTACTGCAGTAACTTAAATAATGACGATTGTACTCATCATGAAACGTTGACTAGGGTTGGGTTGCCCTTTATGCACTGGTTTGGATTAGAAGATTTGTTTTACAATTACGGAGTTGATTTAGAAATTTGGGCTCATGAACATAGTTATGAGAGGTTGTGGCCTATATATGACTACAAAGTAAGTACATAATATAGGTATTTAACAAAAATGACATTTTTTCCCAGAAATTCACTCGCCAATATTAGTTGTGAACAGGAAACGTGAAAAATTGTTAAAATATTTTAGCCAGCACAAAAATCGCGGTTTTCAAATTTTTCTAAGGATTCCACTTTTTTTCATTTTCTAATGATATCCACATTGAATCAAATTAAATTTGAATTTCTTACCTCTGGGAATAGCTAAATTCAAATGTCGCTACTCAGTATATTATATTTTAATCATATCCAAATTCTTGCTAATTTACAATGTCAGTTGAAATAGAAAATAATGAAAAACTCCTATCATTTTCAAATTTTCATTTCCGAAAGATTGAAAAAGTGACATACAATATGATATATTTAAAGTATCTAATACAACATTTTGTCGAACCTCCTCCTTGGACCCATAATGCTGGAAACCTGAAATCAATTACCCCTTACCGCATCCCTAATTTTTACGAGAGTATACGTACATATACAGTTAGCTTACTTTGTTAACCAAAAACAAGAAAAATACTACAGAATATATTGATCCTACTCCTTTCAACCTCTTTCTCCAGAGTAACGTCAATCAAAAATGTAGGTTCTTCCTCACGTACCAAACATATACCGGCGTTCAAATGTGTTTTGTTTCGAAATATATTGCGGCGACAAATTGACAAACAGAAAGATCGCCAGACAGATGGAAATTGAATACTGTTAATAACAGTTTTTACTTGAGTTAGAGTAGGTAGTGGTCGTAGTAGTGTTCGGTAGTTTATATTCAGACAAATAGACAAATTTTCTTTTATGTCTGTGTAATATCAGTCCAAGTGGGTTCTACATTTTCTCGCGGGCTCCGAACTCCATAATTGACAGATGATATATACACACATACACACACACACACACACACACACACCTGTTTTGTAGCCTGGTTGTTATACTTTCAGCTTGCTATGAACTTCAAGGCAAGTTTTTCTGCTTGAAAACGCTTTTGTGACTTTACGGTGGAAGTACGTTTGCCGGAATTGGCCCTCAATCCGTCTAAACCGGCTTCAGATATGCGATCGTCTCGAAAGCGAGAGGAATAATATCTACATCTTCAGACTCTTAATTCGGGACCGACCGATACCACTTCTGAAGCTGATTTGTCGCTCGGTCGTATCGACCGTCAAAGTGCAACTTTTACTGCAGGTTTTTAATTCCTATGCATTTTCTTTTTTCCGAACAAACATATATTCTAGTAATAAATGTTTTCATTCTATAAGTGTACCATTTATTTATTCGTTATGATCATTTTACACAAATTATTTAAATATTTTAAAGAAGTTATATTAAAAAAAAACTTGGAATAAAAAATAAATATTTTTAATTTTATATAATTTTTGAAAGTAAAGTATCTAGCGCAAAATTTATATATTGGGGATCGGCATTTGGAAAAATTAGTAACTAATCGGCAAATTTTTTGAGGTTGGCTGACCTCTACTCTAGTTGAAGCTTCATTCTCACTATATACCGAATGATGATATATCTCCATCAGCCCCAGCCCAGTTTGAAAGCTTCGCCAATGACAAAATGTGTATCTGAGAATTCGCCAATGCAGCATAATGTTTAACGTAGCCAATCATATACACTTAAATAAATAAGTGTGACTGGAAATCGAACCTATTCAAAAAGCTATCACAAAGTTTTATAAAGTGTTTTCCTTATAGTACACTTTTTATACCGTTTTAAGGTATACAATGGAAGTTATGAGGCTCCCTATACCAATCCAAAAGCCCCGGTTCACTTTGTGACCGGATCAGCAGGTTGTAAAGAAGGTAGAGAAAATTTCACCGATACAAGACCCTCTTGGTCGGCACTTATTAGTAGAGATTATGGGTTTACCAGATTACAAGCTTACAATAGCACACATTTATATTGGGAACAGGTAAGTTATAGAATCTAAGCTTGAAAATCATGATAGTGATAACAATAATACTGTATTTTGTAACTTTTTTTTTCACTTGTATTGTCTTTCATCACATCACATCACGTTTCGTCCACTATTCACTTGAAAATGAACAGAGACCTTTCAATAGGATAAAAACTGGCCAAGTTCAAGTCAGAGTTGCGTACGGTGATTGCTTTTAAAATAAAATCCTTACCTAGGCTAAGTTAATTAGGTCCCTGACATGTATATATCTTAAGATCCTATATGTATTTTCCCTTTTTTACTTAGTCATTAATGTATAATAGTTATAGCATCTTAGCTACCTAATAGCCAATAAATCATTCTAGCTCAATCTAGAATCTAGTAATAAAATTATAAAACACTACCTAAATAGTTGTTTGATTATAAACAAATAAAATGAATTTCTTTTATCTTAATAAAACCTTCACCATATTGCCAAGGAACAAAGTTTTCATAGTTTTTTATACCAGACCAAATATCAAACGTAATGCACTCGTGATAATTTTCGCTCAATCTACACTTTATGAAGAATATTCCGGAATTTTTTGATCAGTACTTTTCGAGATAGGGGGAGAACAGCGATTTTTGGCCATTTTTTTAAAATAATACAAAGAAAAGTGTGTGCAAGTATTACATCATATATTTTTGAACTATTATTTTCACAAGCTTTCATTCACCTGACCTAACCCGAACTAACCCCTTGAGTCAAAATTTAACTTTCAAAACTACATGGCTCTGGACCATCAATTCTGATATTTGTGCCAAATTTCAACTTATATGTTAAATAGTTTCAGAGAAAATTGGGTCTGACAGACAGACAGAAACCAAAATGATCCCATAAGTGTTCTCTACGGAACACTAATAAGGTTTAAGAAATATCTGTCTTAATAGACTAGAAATGCTGTTTTTAGGGTTCCGTACGGCACACTTATAAGATGACTTCGGTGTCTGTCTGTCTGTCACACCCGATTTTCTCCGAAACTGTTTGTCATAGAAAGTTGAAATTTGGTAATAATATAGGAATTGATGGCCTAATTAGAGCCGTGTAGTTTTGAAAGTTAAATTTTGACTTAAGGAGTTAGTTTTGGGGGGTGAATTCGGAAGTGAAAAAAAAAAATTACTAGGTCATTGAGTGTGGTGTCAAATGAAAGCTTGTGAAAACACGAGTAAAAAAAAATAAAAAAAATTGTATATATATATATATATATATATATATATATATATATATATATATATATATATATATATATATATATATATTATATATATAATATATATAATATATATATATATAATGTAATGCTTGCGCACACTTTTCTCTGTATTATTTTTAAAAAAATCGCTGTCCCCCCACCTTATCTCGAAAAGTACTGATCAGAAAATTTTGAAAAAATTCTGGAATATTCTCCACGAGGTGTAGATTGAACGAAAATTATCACGATCACCTTTAATAATTTATCTGGTATATAAAAAAACAAAAATTTCAAAGTCATCAGTTTTTAGTAAAGATTGGAAACAAACTTTGTTGAAAACTCATTTGGGGTGTGTTTTGTGAAGGCACTGATCGTTTTATACCACCGTAACAAAATTTTTTATTTTAAAAGCAATCAACGTATGGAACACTAATTGTGCAAGTTCAACTTGCACTTGACCGGTTTTTTGAGTTTTATGTACTGCAAAGAATATATTGGATGCCTTTAGTTAAGAATGTTTCACAGCACCATTTCGGTAATACTCAGGCGTATCTACAGAGTTTCTGGTTTTAAAATGTTTAAACCTTTCCATTTATAGAAATGCAACTTTTCTCCATTATGCATTTTTGAGAAACTGTATATGTAAAAATATTACCCTCACACTGTACATACACAAATCCTAGTTGTATCACGATAAATATAATGAAATAAATTATGTAGTTACCATATTGATTTTTTTAGGTATCAGATGATAAACAAGGAGAAATAATAGATACAGTATGGTTAATAAAAGATTCCCACGGACATTATCCGCATTCAAAAATGGATTGGGAGAAAGTTGACCAAATGAGACTTAAATATTTTAACAATATTGACTAAAGTCTGGAAATAGGTGAATTTGTTGTAAAATTTTCAAAGTCAAATCAAACTACTTGTTAATGTGAAAGTGTTTTTTTTTTTATTTGATAATAGGTTTATTGTCTTCAAAAATGTCGTTCTTGCTTAGATTATGCTATTTGTTTGAGAGTATCAATTCTAGAACAAGGGAACCATAAAATATACAGATAAAACAGTGACTTAATAATATTTAGTCATTTGGTACTTTGACTTTAGATAAACAATTGCAAACATTAAAATATATAGTAGTGGATATTTTTCTGTATCAAAGTACTCCTAATACATTCGTACATCCTCTAATTTTGGTATGCGTCTCATAGGGGATAGCAAATCTAAGCATATTAGAAAATTCTCGTGATATGTTAATGTGATTTTATGTTTAACTTGATTTGAATTTGAAATTTTTTTATTTATTTATTTATTAATTTAAATATTCCTGTAATAACTATAATTTTATTTATTATGTAAACTGTTATGGATGCAATCTTATTTTATTCTGTGACATTTTGTCATGTATTAGACAGTACTACTTAATCGGTGCTTTATATTCCTACTGCATAAGTTACCAAAGTTAACAATATGTAAGTTATTTCAACTTGAGAATAGAGACCACTAAACCAAATCAACAGACTTCTTATTGGTTAATTCAGATCCAGTTTACCCAAATTCAAGTTCATGGTTAGTGGGATAATAGGAGCCAGCCATTTTATTAACTTTTCAATGTTTTTTAAAAGACAGAAAACTAAATATTAAACAGTACTTGAACAGGTATTTATTATAACCAAAATGTATTTATTGTGATATATAGACCTAATTCCTAAATTTTTTAAATTAATAGTTGTATTCCAATTAAACGTGGAAAACAGCGGAAATTGTTAATACTTTTTTTCATGTAATGGAAAACAGATGCACATTGAACTTATCTAATTGTTAAAGTTAGCAGTCCAATAAAAAGGGTGCTTCTGATTATCATAAATATATAAAACTTACAAATTAGTTCTAGAATAATGTAAAAAATAACACCATATTAACAACTGCTAAGTATTTTAAAATAATATTAAGTAAGTCAAGAATAATTTTGAAGCATAAATTCTTTTAATTTATATTTAGGCAGGTTTGCTGAACATATTTGAAATTTGCCCTAAAAGTAAGAATTATATATTAACTTTTTATTAAGTGTCTCAAAAATAACCCCCGATACTACATTGTATATAATTTTCCCTTTATAAATGACCTCAGCATATAAGCATTGTTTCTAATGACCTTATTTTTCATATTACCCCAACAGTTCCTAGTTATAATTATAATAAAAACGAATGAAATGAATTTTATCAGCATTCTCAAGTTAAAATAATTTGCTTTAGTATAGGTAAGGTATAATTAAGTAAATAAAACCTACTATGAAGTTAGTACAAATATATTAGCTTGTTTTTATTATAATATAAAAATAAATCACAGTTAATTGCGTTTTTGTAATAATAATAAGCATTATAACAGTATATCAAAAATAAATAAAAATTAATGGGCTTTGAAATTATCTACTCAAACAAGCTCTTGATTTAAATCATTATTCAATAAATTATTAAATTGAAAACATATTTTAAAACTGCCCAGGCTAATAATGTTCTTGTTATAACATTTATATTAATCTGAAAGTGCTAATAATACTCTCTCCCTTCCAAGGTTTATTTTTCTTTCGGCAACACATGTTTCATTTAGCGATTTAGTTCTTAAAGTACACTTGTTAACAACACACTTTTTTGCTTTGTCATTAAATTCAAAAAACATGTTGCTATTGCCACCATTAGGTCCCACAAAAATATCACAGCTAATATTTTTTTCTAAGTCTTGTAAACAACACTGTAAAAACTCCGAATTCGCTGTGAAATATTTACTAATATATATTGCCTTATTTTAAGTTTTTTGGCGAGTATCCCTGTAACAAATACATCATCTATCCAAAAATACTTTTGATAATTTGAGAGTTCTACTATTGTTCTTGCAGATTGTGGGTTGGTTACATAAAACCAGCCAGAAATGAAGCTTGGATACGTCGTTAAAGAATATTCTTCCTGTGTAACACACCATTTGTTAGCAGGTTCTCGTATAGGGGTTAGGTTACGTAACAAATAACCTGCTATAAAATCCTGTTTGATTTTCACTAAAGAATTTAAAATCTGTTTAACTTTATACATATTAACGATAATATCATCATCCATTTTAATTATGTATTTGGCATTGAAGCAAAATGTACTGGCCCATTTTAAACCCATAATATGCTTATAAGTAAGATTTCTGTAAGCTTCTGTAAAATTGCCCTGTATAATATCTCCAAATCTTTGATGCTCATTTTTAACAGATAGTTGTGTGTAGTACTTATCTTGAGTGGCTTCACCAAGTAAAAATACTCTACGTAAATTATATTTGGTAAGATCTTCTATGCTAAATGCTCGTCTCATGGAGCTACGAGTTTCTACATTACCGAAATATGACGTTACTATAAAAACGGCTACAATTTCTTCAGTATTATTCTTACATAATTTGTCATTGTTTAAAATGTATTTGAATGTGATGTTTAGTAACTTACGAGAGGTTGAAACAAACAAGTGGTTGTTCATCTCCAATTCGTCTAGGTGAATGTCTTCAAGGTATTTTATTTGATAATTAACAGATTTTTTATATAAATAAATTATAAGTAGAAGTGTAAAAATTGTTAGGAAGAATAATAATAAGATTACCCGGTTTTTTAATGCCATTTTTAGGCATTTTAAAGAAGTTGATTAGGTTATATTGTCACCATGAACAAAGGGGGACGCAGAGTTCGCATTATTTCTGTAATTTAAGAGGGGGACGGAAAAAACACTTTCTAATGAATTTCCATTTTCAGCACGCCACTGGTAGAAAGAATAGCAACAAGCAATCGGCAAATGCATTTAATTTTTAATATTTCGACATAAAAAACTGTTCTATACATCGGATCTTTTGAAAAGAATTCAACTAACGATACAGAATAGTCTACAACCAGTATTCCCAAATAAAAGAAAGTTCAGAGTAGGTCAACAGATGTCGCTCGTTAGATTATCTTTAAATAAAGTGTCGAGTACTAAAAATCTGCAAACTTTAAAATTTATGTGGTAGGAAATAATGGTTTTCGAATAGTAGACAGTTAAACTGCTCCCAAATACGTAGATTTAAAAGTAAAAAATCCAACTTACACATACTTATTGGCAATTTTTCCTGCATTTTTTTTTATGGGTCTAGCACACGTGCTGCAGGGAAGTCCCTAAAGCGCTCCAGGAGCGGCATATGTGCGGAAAAAGCCCTGGGTAAATTATTCCAAAGGGATGATGTTCTCCATATAAAAGACTGCTTGAAAAGCGTTGTACGCGGAGTAACAAGCTGAACCTCATACGGATGTGAAGCACCAGCGCGACGTGTATTTCTAACACGCATTACGCTACATCCTTCGAACACTTTCCATGAAAATACTTGTAGAACAGACTCAAGTCGCCAACCGTTCTTCGATGTTCCAGCGAATCAAAGCCGCCGGTCAGTTCCGGTTCTCCAATCAGACGAACAGCTCTTCTCTGAACAGAATCCAACAAATGCAGTGTATGTTTAGAAGCGGAGCCCCAAACATGGGAGCAGTATTCCATAGTTAGTCGAATTTGAGCTTTGTAAAGAATTAAC
>CM032449.1:146770715-146815276 GCA_019049505.1 Pachyrhynchus sulphureomaculatus | reverse complement strand
ATAGTTTTGAGAAAAATTTAAAAAGGATCCAATAATGTCGAGCGAACTATTTAAAAATCCCTGTTTAATTTGTTCAACAACACTTACAGGATTTGAGGTATCCTCCATCCATCCACGTAATGGACGATGTTGTAGACACTTATCGTAAACAAACTGTTGTAATTATAATGATTCTGATTAAAAATTTAGCTATGTACGTAAGATTCTATAAGCTAACAGTGGTTTAACCAATAAGAACAAGTCTTATGTATTTGTTTTTAGGTGTCTTTTAAATAAAAATAACGGTATAGATACTTTAGAGTCCGTTCTTAATTACCACCCGAGTCCTTGTGATTTAAAATAACCTAAAGAAAAACATATACTTACAACAGGTATTTACAACATGCATAAGCCATCAGTTTGTTTCTGGAAAAAACTGCAGCTGGGAAAGCAGTGGGAATTACTGTTGCATCAGCCATACTCTCCCATATCTAAAAAATACAATTTGAAAAATATGAAACGTTTTATCAGCCGATATTTTTTTTCACGGGTTTTAGATGAAATCACTGGTTTAAATATTTTTTTACTGATTTCTTAGTGTTCCATACGGTGGGATTCCTTGGGTGTCTGTCTGTCTGTCCGTTCTGTCTGGCACATCCAATTTTCTCGAATCTATTTGACTATTGAGAAAGTTCAATTTTGACACAAATATAGAATTGATGGCCTCATTAGAGCCGCGTAGTTTTGAAAGTTAAATTTTGACTTAAGGGGTTAGTTTTGGGGGTGAAATCGGAAGTGAAAAAAAAATTACCAATCATCGAGTGGAGTGTCACATGAAAAGCTTGTAAAAACAAGAGTTCAAAAATATGTATAATGTAATATGCGCACACGCGTCTTCGTATTATTTTCAAAAAATTGCGAAAAATTCGCCACTCCTACTCCCCCCCCCCCCTTATTCGAAAAGTACCTGATCAAAAAATTTTGAAAAAATTCTGTAATATTTCCACAGGGTGTAGATTCAACGAAAACTATTACGAGTGCCTTAAAAAAAAACAAAAATTTCAAGGTCATAAGTTTTCAGTAAAAAATCGGAAAAAAACTTGTTGAAAACTCATTTGGGGTGTGTTTTGTGAAGTCATTGATCATTTTATACCTCCGTAACAAAAATTTTTATTTTACAAGCAATCAACGTACGGAACACTAATTGCGCAAGTCCGACTTGCACTTGCCGGTTATTTATTTCAAATTGAAAATAAACCTTTCATTCATTTAAACATAAATAACCGGTCAAGTGCAATTAGTGTACGTTGATTGCTTTTAAAACAAAATTTTTTGTTTCGGAAAGTATAAAATGATCAGTGACTTCAGAAAACACACCCCAAATGAGTTCAACAAAGTTTGTTTCCGATTTTTAATGAAACTGATAACTTAGAAATTTTTGTTTTTTTTTATATACTAGATAAATTATTAAAGGTAATGCTCTCGTGATAATTTTCGTTCAATCTACACCCCGGGGAGAATATTTCAGAATTTTTTCAAAAATTTTTTGATCAGTACTTTTCGAGATAAGGGGGGAGACACCGACTTTTCGCGATTTTTAAAAATAATACAAAGAAAAGTGCGCGTAAGTATTATAATATATAAATGTTTGAACTCGTGTTTTTACAAGCTCTAATTTGACACCCCACTAGTAAAAAAAAAATTTCACTTCCGCTTTCACCCCCCAAAACTAACCCCATAAGTCAAAATTTAACTTTCAAAATTACACGGCTCTGATGAGGTCATCAATTCCTATATTAGTACCAAATTTCAACTTTCTATGTCAAATAGTTTTCGGCGAAAATCGGGTGTGACAGACAGACAGACAGACAGACATCGAAGTGATCTTATAAGTGTTCCGTACCGAACACTAAAAAGGTTATTTTATTTGGAGTTCTGTTACGCTAAAATTTGAGCTGTCAATAGATTTATTTAATTCAACTCCGTTTGAGGAATGCATAAAAAGTTTTAGTTCAGACGAGAAAGTTAAAAAATAACACGTATAACAAATTAACAGAAATCATTCCTATTGGTTAAAAGTTTTACATCATTGGTAGCTTAAATTTTAATCTAACCAATGAGAGTAACTTTTGTGAAATTATTTTAGCTTTTATTGTTTCCAATTTACTTTGTTATTCTTATATCTTTTTCGATCTGGTCATTTTGTTAAATAAATATACATATGCGTTTGAATGTATTACTGCATTACAACGTTAATATTTTTAGCCATTTGTCCCATCACAGATGTAAAATAAAATTCCAGACAACATTATAGAGTGGACTCTAAAAAGTCCACATGGCCATCCGGTGACTGCTACCAGGTGTACAAGTATGAAATGCGGATTTCAGACAACAGATCGTGCACCAATGCAGTTTGTGTTATAAAGATTTGACATTGCGCCATTTTGTTGTGTCATCAACGAGTGTCAGACGCGCACGAATGATAAATTGGAAAAATGTGTGCATAGTGTTGTGTTGTTGTGTTCAATATGCCGAAATTTATACCGAACAGAGAGTATTCGCGGACAGCATTAATTTTTTGTTTTCATTTGAAGAAAACTGCTGTGAATCATACCGATTACTTCGAGAAGCTTATGGTGAACATGCTCCATCGCAAGATACGAGTGAACGATGGTTTCGACGTTTCAAAAGTGGTGACTTCGATGTTGCAAACAAGGAACGTGGAAAACCGCCAAAAAAAATAAGAAGATGTCGAATTGCAAGCATTGTTGGACAAAGATGATTCGCAAACACAAAAAACAACTCGCCGAGCAATTGGACGTTAGTCAACAAGCTGTTTCCAATCAGCTACGAGAGATTAGAAAGATTCAGAAGACTGGTAGATGGATACCATATGAGTTGAACGACAGGCAAATGGAAAAGCGCAAAAACACGTGTGACATTTTGCTCGCTCGGTACAAAAGGATGTCGTTTTTGCATCGTATAGTTACAGGGGATGAAAAGTGGCTTTATTTTGAGAATCCCAAGGCGCAAAAAATCATGAGTAGACCCAGGCGCACCATCCACATCGACCGCAAGACCAAATCGCTTTGGCAGAAAGACGATGCTTGTGTTGTGGTCTATTATGAAGCTGTTAAAAAAACCTGGGGAGGGGGAGGAAACGGTTAATACTAAACGTTACCAACAACAACTGACCGATTTGAACCGTTAGCTGCTCGAAAAAAGGCCAGAATATCGAAAGAGGCAACACAAAGTCATTTTTCTTCATGACAGTGCTCCACCACATACGGCAAAACCAGTTCGTGACACGTCGGAAGCACTCGGCTGGGAAGTTCTACTCTATGCGACTTACTGATCAGACTTGGGTCCTTCCGATTACCACTTGTTTGCATCGATGGGTTACGTACTTGCTGAGCAGCGGGCGGTCAGCTGGAAAGAGGATATTAGAAGCCTGTCAGTTGCCTACAGTAAAACATGGTAGAGGTTCAGTAATGGTTTGGGGTTGTTTTGGCAACGGTAAAGTTTGAAAAATCTTTAGGATAGAAGGAATTATGCGAAAAGAACAGTATCAAGAAATTTTGCTAACTCTTCTGGAAGAGATTTTTTCAGCATGACAACAACCCTAAACATTCTGCTAAACAAATTAGTGAACTTTTGGACCAATGGAAATCCGATGACGTCCTGGAAGTGATGACTTGGCCTTCACAATCACCCGATTTGAACTCCATCGAATTGCTGTGGGACCATTTGGACAGGTGTGTTCGAAAACTCAATCCAACATCAGAAAATCACTTGTGGGAACTTTTACAAGCAGAATGGGTTAAAATAACTGAAGAAAGTCCGAAGAAAACTACTGGACAGAATGCCGAAACTCTGTAAAGCGTGTAATTAAAAAAAGGAGGTCACATAGATGAGAAAAGTCCTGAAAAATCATGAATATTTTTCTGATTTTCTAGGCTGTAAATAATGTGAAAATAAATAATAATTCATTAAAATTTTTAAAAAAATATATATATATATATAACAATGAAGTTTTCTTTCGTTCGAAACAGACGATGAGTGGTTTCCTTAACTCGTCGGGGACTCCCCGACGTCTAGAATTTCACCGCTGTCTATGTTTTGGTTAGTCGACGAGTGTTATAAATTACTCATTACGTCTATTATTATCGCAGACGTAATAGTTTCGTTTTAATAGATATTTTACAAAATGGAGCTTTATAATAATAAGCGTAAACGTGTCGTTATTACCTTAAAAGAGAAAAACTTTTAAAAGAAAGAAAGGTTTAGATAAGGGTGAACTTCTTAAAAATATAGCGAAGGATTTAGGTGTAGCAGTGAGTACTGTTTCAGAGTGGAGAAAAAATTGAGAAAAACTTGAAAAATGGTGTAGTGTTTTGTTATCGCCCACACAGGCACGAAAAAGTATGAAAAGCGGTGAATACCAAAAAGTGGATGATTCTTTATTTTTATGGTTTACACATAATCGAGAACGTGGAATACTAATTTCAGGAACAATTTTAAAACATAAGGTAGTGAGTTTAAGCAAAGAGTTGCCGGTTATTGAAAGGCCTGTAAATTTTTCTGCAAGTGATGGATGGCTAGACAGGTGGAAAGAAATACATGGTGTACAACTGAAGATTTGTGGAGAAAGATTGTCGGCTGATGTATCTGCTGCAAAAAAATTTGCAGAGAATTTTGAGCAGCTTATGAAAGAACATGGTTTACAACCAGACCAAATCTATAATTGTGATGAAACAGGCTTGAACTACAAAATGTTGCCGTCAAATACCTTAGATTCAAAACGGAAGCTGGAGCACCTGGTTACAAACGTAGCAAAGAACGTATTACTGTTCTTGCATGCAGTAATGCTTCTGGAAGACCCAAACTCCCTTTATTATGTATTGGTAAGTCAGTAAATCCACGAACCTTTAAGAATATTCGTCGCAATGCTTTTCCTGTTTTATATAAAAATCAAAACAATGCTTGGATAAACGCGACTCTATTTAAAGACTGGTTTTTTGGAGATTTTGTTCCATAAGTGGAACTTTTTTTAAAAGAACATGGATATCCTAGAAAATGTATTCTGTTACTAGATAACGCCCCCACTCACTCAAGTGCGGAGCAACTTGAAAGTGGGGAAATAAAAGCAATGTTTTTGCCTCCTGCTGTAACTTCTCTCATTCAGCCTATGGATCAAGGTGTACTGGAAAATTCAAAAAGCGGAATTACAGGCGTTTGTTATTGGAGCATATTTTAGAAGAAGTAGATGAAGGTGGTAATCTTACTGATTGTTTAAAAAAGATAAATTTGAAAAATGTTATATATTGGATAGCTTCAGCCAGGAATCAAGTAAAGAGTAGTACTCTGGAAATATCTTGGTCAAAATTGATTCCACAAGAGAAGAGACTTACACAGAGGCAGAAACAGAAGAAAATGAAAGTTTACATAAAATTATTACAAGAATATCAGGATGTGAAAGTGTTACGGAAACCGATGACAGTGATAGTGTGGAAGATGAAATGACTGACCAAGAATTAATTAAAAGTGTATGCAAAAATGCTAATAAAATAGACAGTGATGACGATGATGATAAAGAAGTAGAAGCCGCTGACAATATTCCAGTAAAAATGACACATTCAGAAAGACTAGAGGTCCTAGAAAAAGCGTTAACTTATGTAGAACAACAAGAAAATGCAACCGTCGTGGTCGTTTTGCTTATCAAACGTTGGAGAGACATTGCAGCTAAAAACAGAACTAACGCAAAACGAGTACAGTTAAAAATTACCTCATTTTTAAGACATTGAAGTTAAGAATGAAATTGTTTTATTTTCGATTTTCCGTACGTATACATAAAATAAGTAAATTAATTGTTTTATTCTTTGTTTTAATAAATACCTATGTACCTATGTACGTAATAGCATATCGTATTCTAAACTTCTATTTTTATAAGAAAATTCGGATTAACCGAAATTTCGATTATCTGAAATCATTTTGGTCTATATTATTTCAGATAACCGAGATTCTACTGTATATCCTTTGCTCTGGATATTGTCTAGAATAACAAGAATGTAAATCAGCATCAAGGTATTGTTTCATGTAAACATCTAATTCTTTAATTTACCTTATAGCTTTCATTCATCTAAAATACTATTCCAAGTAATAATGCAGTCTCCGTCATATATCCCAAAATTATTAATAAAAAACGGGTGAAAAATAACAAAGTTTCACAAAGGAAGCTACTTTTAATTTTAATATGATCCACAGCTTGTGTACAATATGTATGAACAAGTTATCGCCTTACCTGTCCAACAAACCTATCCAAAAAGTTCTTGATATTGTTCCTTATTATGGGCCATTTGTACCATAACTTCACCCCATAAATATCCACCGACTGCCGTGTTCATAAGATTTATTTTGATCTAGGAACTTTAAAATATCGCTTGCTACAAGCTAAAAAAAATGTATTTATTTTTCATAAATGAATGTTAGGAACAAGGAGATATATCTGATAGGGATATATTTATGGAGTAGTTTTAAACTTATGCTGAATGAGCTAACTAAAGTATCTAAAGGCGTAATCCTCACCATGACCCTGTCGAAGACTAAAGTAATGGGAGCTGACCGTCCACAAATAATAGTGTTCGGAAGAACTATAGAAAATGTTTCAGAATAGGTATATCTTACCCATACTACTAAGTTGGGTACGGAAAACCAGACCGCTGAATCGCGTTAAGTGCCCAACTTAATGCCGCCCGGTCTTGGGAAAAGTGAGTCACATCTTCAGCAACAAGAAACTATCGATGAATCTGAAGAAAAAAGTATATGAAGCTTGTGTGCTGCCAGTCGCTATGTATGGGATCGAGACTGTCACTTTTACCAGGCGTAGTGCCGAAAGAATCCGCGTGACTGTGAAAGCCATGGAGAAAGCAATATTGGGTATCAGCTTGAGAGATCGGGTGAGAAATGACTATGTTAACCTGTCCCAAAATATAAGATCCTGATTTTTGCCGTTTTACGTGGGCAATATAAAAATTCTGACCTTTTGTTTATGATAGGTTACAGAGATGGACTTAAGAATTTTATTCATTAATGCAAATAAATAAAATTATAAGTGTTTTTGGAGATGTTTATTTATAGATGCATGTAAAAACAAATGGATAAGAAGTACAAATGTACAGTTTGAATGAATGGGGTTCATAAGAGGGGACATATTGTATAAATAAAAATATATTTAACTCAAGCCTAATTCGGTTTCACTATCACTGTCATCAGCTGAGGTGATTATCAGTGGTTTTATATTATTTACATAAATATATGAACCTTCAACTTTAAGAACGTGCGGAATGGAACTCTTCCAGCTTTCACAACAATTCAACCACTGACACGCTTAAAGTAGGAGAAACATTTTGTGCCCTTATTTTTGATTTAATTTGATACCAAATATGTTCAATTGGATTAAACACACAATAATACGGAGGAAGCCGCAAAACAGTGTGTCCAATTTTCTCAGCCATACTATCACAAACATATTTCTTTTTCAATTTATAGTCTTTCAAAAACTTTTTTTATAACTAAAGTCAAAATAAATGTCATTTTCTAACATATATTCCTGTATTTCCGATTCGGTGTTGGCTGCATTAGGAACCTTATTTAGTAGGCGATTAAGGTAACTTGCATTGTCCATAACTATAACACTCTGTTCGGGAACATTTGGCAAAAAGAAATTTTTAGACCAATAAATATGTCGCAAGATTCGTAATATTGGTGACTCCATCACTACTTGCCTTTTGTTGATTTTTCGGAACGTGAATCCCATTTTTAAGAGAATTCTGTGAAGGGTTGATCGGCCATAATGTATATTGGTGGTGTCGGAACCAACTGCTCTTCATACATAGAATATATTTTTCTCTTGATGACGTCTTTTTTACAATCGTCTACATGATGCATTTGAAAATCTTTCCGTTTTTTCCTGTTCCAGAGTGATGGTTTTCCTACAATACCCTTAATCGTAGAAATTGTGATTTTTGTTAGTTCACTGGTTTCTTGTAAAGCAATTTGTTTATTCAAATTTCTTTTTACCAAACTGTCGTAAACATTTTTCACTATTTGTTTAGCGTCAAGTGATAAATGTTTTCTCTTGTAATAGCCACTATTGCAATTTTTTCACGGACGTCACATAATTAAAATAGAACCCTTACGTTGTAAGTTGTAAGTAAAACTAAAAATAAAAAATAATAAAAAGTATCTTTCGAATCTTAATAGGGACCTGTGGTCATTAGGCCTATATTATCAAATACTTAAAGGGCTCTAAACCGAATTGCCAAGTAGTACATATATAGGTAAAAATAAATCTAATATGATTGCAGGTGCAAGTGAGGGCGGTATACAAAGCAGGTAAAATAAAAATACGTTTATCGTAATACCTAGCAACTATGCACAAAATCTTAATAGGGTCGTTTATTGCCCCATTGAAAAAAGCAAAAAGGCTGGATCTTATATCTTGGGATTTACTTGACGAGAGCGAACAAAATTCACTGTCATAGGGCACAGGATAGCAACTCTGAAATGGCGTTGGGCCGGACACATACCGAGAAGCCCTGCGGAGAGATGGATCAGCAGACTGTTAACTTGGAGACCAAGAGCCAGCGTGAGAAGTGCGGGCAAACCACAGCTGCGGTTGCGGGACGACCTGGTAGCGCGCGCTACAGCCAACTGGACCTAGGTTGCTCAGAATACAGCGACATGGAAAAGCATGGAGGAGGCTTTCATTCAGGAGTTGAAAAGAAGAAACCAGCCAGCATCAAAGCTTGTTAAATTCAATCAGACAATTAATTTTATTTAATTTAATTGACTGTGACTAATCTAAAACTGGCTATAAAAATAGACTGATATTATTATGCAAAAAAGATAAACATATGTAAAAATATATAAGAAAGAAACATAAAAAAGAAATTTTGGAGTTGATCAGCCCATTAATTTCTTGACATTCTCATGTTTTTATCTCTCTACTTTAATTAATATATTATTTTTCATATCTTCCCAAGGAAAAAGATTATACAAGTTATTATTAATCAGGAAATAATAATTACTATTTCATATCAGGTTAAAGAATATGTCTATGGAAAATGTATTATCTTAGTATTTAATTAGATAAATTTAATTCTCGCCTTTAAATCTTTGTAAATTATTTTTCTCTTTTTATTAGACCAAACTGCTCTGCTACGTTTGTCAAATTTTCACTCGGTTTTAAAATAGTTTCATTTTTGTTGTATCAAATAACTACTACTTATGCTTGACTTTAAATAGCACTAAATAAGTGGTTTGCTCCGTCTTCGAAGAAAATATATATTTTAATTAGGATAACTGTAGTCTATATGCAGCGAACAAGCTACCGCATATTTACCTGAAAACACGATCACACGTCTATCGTGCCCTGAAAATTGATCGACTGCATCGACGAGTAACGAATCGATCAAACGTACAATGTTGTTAGATTTCCAAAATTTAAACGATTCCTTGGTTCACCGGCTTTTGCAATATCATTAGAAGCCTAACCTAACAAAGTGCATAGTTTTTGGCAATAGAGAAGAAAGGGAGTAATATTATATTTATTATTATTCTTATTTATAACCAATTATTTAGATTAATGGTGGCAAGACAGAGTGGCAATTTAGTCCACCGTTTTTCTATTTGTTTTTACCCAATTTACTGAAATTTTAAATGGATGATTGATTTGGCGGGAAGCAATTTTGCGAAAGACATGGTTTGTCTTCCCTTGAGTGTAACATGTTTTTGATACCAAACTATTATTTTATGTCAAATTAGTAAAAAAAACACTTGGTTGTATATCCGTGTCGAAGTCATAACTTAGCCGTTCAGCGAATCTAGCTGCTATAGAACGGCTATCGATTTTCTATTTTTAATCATATGAAATGAAAAGAGAAACTTCCATTGCTGCATGCTAATGTCATAATCGTTCAATATGGGCGTTTGTCAAGGCCAACCGGTGTCTCCACCCGTGGTTAACCGAAATGTTTTTAAAATTACCGATCAATTTACAGGAAAATTATCGATAGCGCTTCTAAATATATTGTTAATGTCAAAATTAAAACCGGTAAGGCACTGAAATTGCAGAGTTTCGAAGTCGAAATTTGTGTTAAATTATCACATATTAAATTTGTGTTTATTATAAAATCTGATAATGTCGCAAAAATAGGCAATTCCTCCGGTCACGTCTCATTCTTTCTTTTTTTTTCTCATTTTGGACGTTGTTAAAATTTTGAAAAGTCCCATTTACGTAGCCCTTGTAGGACGCCTGCTAGCATTGTTGCTAAATGTTAATCTTTTTTTAGTAACATGATATTTGGTAAAAAATATTTTTTAAAAATAATTGAACTTTCAGGTAAAAAACAACAGGAACTGTTGCTAAATAACACCATTTTCTTATAAGAATATTTATCTTTAAAAAGTAAAAATGGGCATCAAAGGGTTTCTGATGTATGTATTGGCTACAACCATTGACGTACATGCTGAAAAATCATAAAACTTAAGGATTGATTTTATCGTTAGTCATAATGAAACACCATTTATCATTATTTTCCTATGTTCCTCTTGCCAAAAGGATTTATGGGTTTAAATACAATAAACGATATTTATAACACCCTATATATTTAAATCATGGATGGGTGGAATCCCATTTTCGAGTTTAATGTTCATATTATGATAAAAGAAACTAGTGTTAAAATGTTAAGAGTTAGTTTTTAGGATTAATCACCGATAATTTTTTTCTTTTCCATAAAAGCGTGCAGTGAAAGAGATGAATATTCAATAAATAGTATCAATAAAACTTTGAAGTGTCCAATATTGGATCCTCAAATTCTTCTGTACATTTCAAAATTACCCCTGCTTCAGTTGATTAAATAGATTAGAAATTAGATAGCTCACACCGGTAAATTATTGATTAATTTGAAAAAATATCCATGTTAAATTTATGGAGTCTAGATGCCAAATAGAGTGACATAGTCACGACCTAGTAACTGACTTAAAATCGTCAAAACTGTTCAGCCATTTGCAAGCGATGTCAGAGCAAATAACCGGTCAAGTGCAAGTTGAATTTGCACAATTAGTGTTTCGTACGTTGATTGCTTTTAAAATAAAAAATGTTGTTACGGTAGTATAAAATAATCACTGACTTCACAAAACACACCCCAAATAAGTTTTAACAAAGTTTGTTTCTAATCTTTACTGAAAACTGATGACCTTGAAATTTTTGTTTTTTTTTATATACCAGATAAATTATTAAAGGTAATGCACTCGCGATATTTTTCGTTCAATCTACACCCCGTGGAGAGTATTCCAGAATTTTTTCAAAATTTTTTGTTCAGTATTTTTCGAGATTAGATGGGGGGACAGCGATTTTTCGCGATTTTTTAAAAATTATACAAAGCCAAGTGTGCGCAAGTATTACATTACATATATATTTTTTACTCGTTTTCAAAAGCTTTCATTTGACACCCCACTTGATGATCTACTAAAAAAAATTTTTTTTCACTTTCGATTTCACCCCCCAAAATTAACCCCTTAAGTCAAAACTTGACTTTCAAAACTACATGGCTCTGATGAGGCCATCAATTCCTATATTATTACCAAATTTTAACTTTCTATGTCAAATAGTTTCGGAGAAAAGTCATCTTATAAGTGCTTCGTACGGAACACTAACATACAACCAAGCAAAAAATTGTTTCCTAACATTTTAAATGAGTGGTTTTTTCTTTCTAGGATGCTAATATATTTGTAAAGATCAAATAAACTTATTATGTGTATTTTTGGGTGTATCGGTCGCTAATTTCCTGGTCAAAAAATATGTCATCCCCACACGTAATTTTATTGGGTGCATGTGCTGTTCTGTTTTGCTAGAGAGTTACTATGGGCATTTTCCTAATCAGTGTTCACTCAGTTTTTTTATATTATATTTAATGTTTTAATTTTCCTATATTCTTAAATGTATTTATTTAAACAACCACAAGCACCCATTCAGGGAAATTAAACCCAAGACCTTTCAACCACTAGACAAGGTACTAATCCCCCAGGCCCTCGAGGTCAGTTGTTTTTTTTTTTTATTTATTTTTATTTTAATACTTTTCCTTTTTTAATATTATTGTGTGTCTTAAAAGTATTATCATATATTAGTCTTTATTTTATTATTTTTATAATGTTACACTAAATATTGCTCAATTGGTAGATATCAGATTTATAACACAGCCCCACAAAAAAAAAGTGGGGTATACTTTTGATGCGATATATCAGATCCGTAGTATTTTTGCCCGCTGATCACGAATCTGACGTCAGAATATCGCCATCACATCTCAATTTTTTTCTAACCTCAAAAAATAGGTAAAAATTAGTAAAAATTAAGAAAAATATACTCCTAAAAAATTGATTCAAGCTTTTTCATGAGTCCAAAGATGTATTAATATGTATTTGGACACGCTAAGCTAATATTCATCGGTTGGATTAAGCCATACAGTTCTGTTTTCTTTCTAACCTCAATAAATCAGACAGATATAGTGCTTCTCGAATGCAAAAACGAATTCAAATTAAAATTCAACCGATTCTTACCAAATTTGGTACACGGGGGTTTTTTGGGTTGCTGATCATGAATCTGAGGGCAGATTTGCAAAATTCAAAATGGCGGACAAAATTTTTGAAAACCAACCGATTCCTACCAAACTTGGTATACAGTTGGGGAATCCTCAAACCTGATACTCTTAAACCCTAAACCCTGAAACCTTAGAGTCCCACACCCTGTAACCTCAAAAAATAGACCTCAATAACCCTGTAACTTTAAAAATGAGACCCAATAAACTCAAAACCAGGACTTTTAAACCATATACTCTCAAATAGTAGACCCTTAAGCCCTAGAATTGCGAAGGTTAGACCCGCGCCTAACTTTCCTTTTTTTGGCTGTATCTTGTTCTTTTTTCCGCGAATGACCTATTCAAAGGCTTTCTGCCCAAACGTTTTTGAGGACTTGTTTCTCTTTTTAGCGACCAGCAATAGTCCGCTAGCATATGGTCATCCCATCGTCCTTGATACCGATTTTCTATGATTTTCAGATCTTGGTGAAAACGTTCCCCTTGCTCTTAACTGTAGTCACCAAGATTATCTGGGAAATCATCGATGTGGGAGTCCAGGAAATGTAATTTTAGATTCATTAAGCAACCTAATGTTTGAAAATTTTTTACCAATTTCTCGACTATTTCTTTGTACTTAGGACTTTTATTATTTCCCAAAAAGTTTGTTACGACTTCTTTAAAACTAAGCCAAGCAGCTTTTTCAACTTTATTCATTTTAGTAACGGTTAGCAAACTGTTAGTTTTATGTTCCAACTAAAATTCAAACCTGTTTGAAAACTATCAGAACAGTTTGCGAATTATCTTCTAACCAATAATTTGGCGCATGCGTATTGCAACTATTTTAATTTTGCTTGCAACATAACCTATAATCCGACAAAGTGGAAGCTTTGAATAAAAGTATTTTAAAAAGGCTTGTAGTGCTTGGACACCACGAAAGTCGTGAGAACATCTCACAAATTCCAACATTTGGAGTGATTTAGTAATTATACCGTTAATACATAATGTTGGATATATTTACACATTAACCTTATCACATACCTTCTAGATCTATTTTGACTTTTATGCTTAGCCTTGTAAATAAAAAAAAATTATGATTATTCAACGCAAGATTCAAAGATTCGACCGGCCTAAGTTTGTTAGGTTATATTTATTCATACGTCAAGTAAATTATCAGCTGTTCCAACCATCCATATAAAAATTAATCAGAAGTCAATATTTTACAGACATTCTGATTTAAGGTTGGAACGAACCTATTATAAATATTCGCATGCGCACATATTTGTTTACATTAAAAGAAAGTTTTCGCTGTTATAAAATCATTATTATTGATGACGATGCACGTATAAATAGAGAGATTTTGCAACGCTTATTGTGGTAGGCCACTGTCTTCATCTTTATTTGAAGCATGCGCCCACCGTTTGGAGCTTTCTGCCCAAACGTTTTTGAGGACTTGTTTCTCTTTTTAGCGACCAGCAATAGTCCGCTAGCATATGGTCATCCCCATCGTCCTTGATACCGATTTTCTATGATTTTCAGATCTTGGTGAAAACGTTCCCCTTGCTCCTCACTGTAGTCACCAAGATTATCTGGGAAATCATCGATGTGGGAGTCCAGGAAATGTAATTTTAGATTCATTAAGCAACCTAATGTTTGAAAATTTTTTACCAATTTCTCGACTATTTCTTTGTACTTAGGACTTTTATTATTTCCCAAAAAAATTGTTGCGACTTCTTTAAAACTAAGCCAAGCAGCTTTTTCAACTTTATTCATTTTAGTAACAAATAATGAATCTTGAAACAATTTTCTTATTTGTGGCCCGTCAAATACGCCTGCCTTAATTTTAGCTTCAGAAAATTTCGGAAATTTTTTATGCAAATATTTGAAACTTGGGCCGTTTGTATCTAATGCTCTCGTGAATTGCTTCATAAGTCCAAGCTTAATGTGAAGCGGGGGAATAAGAACTTTTCCTGGATCTACCAATGGTGGAAACAATACATTATTTTCACCAGGAGTGAACGATTCTCTTGTTGGCCAAATTTTTTTCTTATAATGACGTTCCCTGTCTCTGCTATTCCACAGACATTTATAACAGGGATAAAGTGTAAACCCTGACTGTTGGCCAAGCAATATTGTTACAATTTTCAGATCTCCACAAATTTTCCAATTATGATCAGCATATTTTATTTTTATCAAAAGCTGCTTCATTTTTTCATATTGTTCTTCCATAACTGTGGAATGAGCAATCGGAATGGGAGCGTAAACGTTGGTATTATGCAGCAAAATTGCCTTAATGCTCCGTTTAGAAGAATTAATGAACAGTCTCCATTCTTCAGGATCGTATGAGTTATTTTGCAATTCATCCATTAGACCTTTTACATCGGTACAATATGAAAGTGACAATTCCTCGTCCATTGTGAAATATTTTCAAAATTCTTCATCTCTGTTTCTATAATAAGAAATCGTAGCTTCTGGCTTAAGTAAATGTCTTTTCTTTAAAAAGGAAGCAAGATGCTCTGAGCCATCTTTGGATAAGCCTAAATCTCTGACGAGATCACTAAGTTCTGACTGTGATACGAGTATTTGTTCTGGTTTACGGTTGTATGGTAGAAATTCTTTATCTGTGTCACTAGTATATAATAGGTTGTCACTAGAACATTCATTAGTAACAGTGTTTGAATCTTTTTCGACAGTCTCAATGTTTTCGGCATGAACTGATAAGGTGAAATCATTTGTTTCCATAACATCAGCATCAAGTGGTTCAGGAGGCGGAATTAGGTTAGTTGGTCTTGTTACTGTCGAAACATCGTTATAAGTAATAGTGCTTTTATTTTTTCGGTTATGCCTAGATACAACATTCATACAAAAGTAGCAATCATTTTCACTGTATGGTCTATTCCATATTGCTGGTCTGGAATATTTAATCGCCTTCTTATTGATGTACAACATTATTTTGCAAGAACTGCAAATGATGTGGGGAACCCAATCTGTATCCTGGTGCTGTATTTCAATGTTAAAACAATCCTTATATAAGGTTTTAATCTTATCCGTTATCGGTGACCCCATTTTACTCAATAGGTGTTGACAGCAAATATAACAAAATGAATCACTGTTTTTATCGCACTTATGAAAAGTCCTTGTACCGTGAGACCGTTTTCTTGTAGCATTATACTCTACATGAGCCAAGTCACCCACACATGAAGAGCTACGGTCGCTGGATGACGACGGCTGCGGGCCCGCTTTCCCACCCTGACCAACCGCCGATACTGGGTTTCCGAGTCCCTGCATCGTAATTCTCTTTCTTCTACCTGCCATGACGGCATCTAAGCCGTTATCCAGGGACTCTGCCGGCTAGTGGAGTAACACCGTTGCCCACCGTCACCACGTGGAGGTGCCCTGGATGTAGGTAGAAGAATAAAAATCGACCGATGAATTTTCTCGGCGTTCAAAATGGCGCGAAAACATCTGCCGTCTTGAATTTTGCAAATCCAACCTCAGATTCGTGATCAGCGACCCAAAAAATCCCCGTGTACCAAATTTGGTAAGGATCGGTTGAATTTTAATTTGAATTCGTTTTTGCATTCGAGAAGCACTATATCTGTCTGATTTATTGAGGTTAGAAAGAAAACAGAACTGTATGGCTCAATCCAACCGATGAATATTAGCTTAGGGTGTCCAAATACATATTAATATATCTTTGGATTCAAGAACAAGCTTGAATCAATTTTTTTAGGAGTATATTTTTCTTAATTTTTACTAATTTTTACCTATTTTTTGAGGTTAGAAAAAAATTGAGATGTGATGGCGATATTCTGACGTCAGATTCGTGATCAGTGGGCAAAAATACTACGGATTTGATATATCGCATCAAAAGTATACCCCACTTTTTTTTTGTGGGGCTGTGTAATTTATGGATTCATTAATTTTATTTATGTAGTACATCTCTAGAAATAATCTATTTTTGTAATTTTTTTCTTGTTGTACAATACAGTTCTTGTGGAAACTTCGTTCCTTTCATATCATGTGGAGGAAAAAAACGTTTTTTAAAAATGGTTTTTCTACACAGAGTACATATGTATCTCTAGCTAGCAAGCAAAAAATGCAATGCTTGTTGGAAATATTAAAAATATATATACTTGTAAATAAAAAACAGAATGACAGTCTAAAGCAAACAACAGCACCACTCTTTATGTAACGGTAATCTAGAATCCTTATTTAAAAAATGCCTATTTAAATCTTATAATATCTCAATGCAATGTAAGAAGAGAAATATTACTTAGTTCTATTTGTTTTTATAGTAATAGCCTTCTGTTCTATCGTGCGTGAAACAATACTGTTTTAACGAACTCTGGACTTTCATTTATATTTCTTATGTACTAAAGAATAAAATTTAAATAAAAAATAGGTAACCCCTGAAACTTTTGCGGAAATGTGTTCTACGAGTCAAAAACAAATAGAATATATTTTCTTTAAAATCCTAGCTTCGACTTTTTTAGCAAACGACAATAATTACACATTTTTTAATAATTTTTAAGTAAATAGATAATTGATAACACTGATTTTTATGTATTTTGACTGTATTTAATATTACATTGATTCCTTGATAAAACCCTTTATTCTGCAAGGTAGACGTATAACATTAGGAAGCGGGTACGTAATGTTTTGTTGTATTGGTTCCCTTAGAATTTAATTTTTTTGGTCTCTTTTGGCACATTTTTGTGACGTTAAAAATATCAACTTCGAGAAATTATTTTATCAAATTAGTTCATTTATACAAATAGATTACAATATTTACAGACTAATGGTTCAAGTAACACTAAAATTTAACCAGGTGGAATTAAACATAACAATATACGCATATATTAGGTTCGTTTCAACCCGCATCAGAAACAGTTCCTTACAGTCAAGATTCTGCGCAGTAAGTTAATTGCGTTCCAACCAAAGTTACTAACGGTTAGCAAACTGTTAGTTTTATGTTCCAACTAAAATTCAAACCTGTTTGAAAACTATTAGAACAGTTTGCGAATTATCTTCTAACCAATAATTTGGCGCATGCGTATTACAACTATTTTAATTTTGCTTGCAACATAACCTATAATCCGACAAAGTGGAAGCTTTGAATAAAAGTATTTTAAAAAGGCTTGTAGTGCTTGGACACCACGAAAGTCGTGAGAACATCTCACAAATTCCAACATTTGGAGTGATTTAGTAATTATACCGTTAATACATAATGTTGGATATATTTACACAGTAACCTTATCACATACCTTCTAGATCTATTTTGACTTTTATGCTTAGCCTTGTAAATAAAAAAAAATTATGATTATTCAAAGCAAGATTCAAAGATTCGACCGGCCTAAGTTTGTTAGGTTATATTTATTCATACGTCAAGTAAATTATTAGCTGTTCCAACCATCCATATAAAAATTAATCAGAAGTCAATATTTTACAGACATTCTGATTTAAGGTTGGAACGAACCTATTATAAATATTCGCATGCGCACATATTTGTTTACATTAAAAGAAAGTTTTCGTTGTTATAAAATCGTTATTATTGATGACGATGCACGTATAAATAGAGAGATTTTGCAACGCTTATTGTGGTAGGCCACTGTCTTCATCTTTATTTGAAGCATGCGCCCACCGTTTGGAGCTTGCGCAGTAGTAAAAGGAAGAAATTAAATATAAGGGCTCAGTTGTTATCGTTATTTGAAACATACGCCCACCATTTGTAGCTTGCGCAGTATTGAAACAAAATAAGAGAATCCTTTATTGATCATAACGATTTGCCTTATTTCGGAACTTATACGAGAGGTTATTTGAAGTTCGTTATTCTTATCGCTATTACGGTAGGGCCTGTTTTTTTTCCTAGTTAGGCATACAAACCACTAAGAAAATACAGTAAAATTAAAATGATAATCTTTTATTGCAAATAACACTGACAACAGTTAATTAGTGTTCAGATTATGTTAGGATTTTGCAATCTTTGGCACAATAGCATTACAGTGTGTGTAGTGCCAATTTCATATGAAATTTTACTTATCGCACAGTCGTATTACCTTGGAAATATTGAAGGAAGTGATAGAAATCTCTAGACATAATTTTAATTTAAGAACTTGTGTTGACCCATCAAATACTAATAACCGGTGTGCTTAACCCTGAAATGAATGAAAAAAAATCCCCTAAGTTTATAGAAGATGAATATTAACTTAACCTTGCAATTCCTTCGCGTTAATTCTGCGCATGCTTGAGATGACGATAAGGACAAAGCAATGTGAAAAATAAGAGTTGCAAAATCTCTCTAATAGTAATCTGTTATAATTTCTTTTTTTTCGATTTTTTTTGTTAAAATGTTGGTTGTATAAAAAAAAATGAATAAATTTATAAATAAAATGATAAAAAATTAATAAAAGCTTAATGTTTTATGCTATGAAAGATCAATGTAACATTAAATACAGTCAAAAATACATAAAAATCAGTGTTATCAATTATCTGTTTATTTAAAAATCCTAAAAAATGTGTAATTAATGTCGTTTGTTAAAATAGTCGAAGCTAGGATTTAAAAAAAAAGTATATTCTATTTGCATGACCCGTAGAATACATTTCCTCAAAAATTTCAGGAGTTTTATTCCTAACATACAATAATGTACTTAATTGTATTTATCTTCATACAAATAATTACATTGTGCGAATTGGATCAACCTATGACATTCAGAAAGATCGTCATTATTTTGTAAAACGACAAGGGAAGTTCGGCTATTCCCTCGCTAAAACAAAGATGTAATTGTGAAAATCATTCAGTTTAATATTAGTATACCTGTCTCATTGATGTGAAGTAACCCGGCTTCGACCAGTTATTTTCGACAATTCTCTACCAAAAACGCTACGACCCATAATTAAGATTACCAGCAACTGTACGCAATCACACTCAATGTATAAATCCCTTGTTGAAAGAATCAATGACTTTTATTTTGATCGGAACGGTGCAAAGACTTAAAATATTATTTTTCTATATGCAAAGGAAAGTTACCTGACTTCCTTTAACAGGCCACAATAATTGCCATGGGCTGACATTTACACACAGCACATCAAATCCTTTTTGCATCCAAATATCAGCATATTTATAAGTGTGTTTTTTTTTTGGCCATTAACCAAGCTAGGAGAATTACAAGTGGGTTTTCTTGAGGCTCGTCTAATCTAAAATCCGTTATAGCAGGTTTGTTATTGCCCTGTGCCAGAAGCGAGATGTTTTTTGTTACTTCTAGACATGAGATGTTTCGAACGGGCATTATCACGAAACCCTAAAATATATAAAAAAAAATCATTTATTGTATTTGTTTCTCAAAACTTTTGGAAAAATGTTTAATATCCTCAACCATTAAAGTCACTTTTTCAGGCATTTATTAAAATCTAAAATACCTACGAGTAGAGTTAGGAAATGAACCAGTCAAATTTCGTACTTGCCGTATTGTGTGTAATTAGAGACCGGATTATATGCAACATAAAAATCTTGAAATATGCATGCAAATATGCATGAAAAATGCTTAAAATATGCATGAAAAGGGTCAAAATATGCAATATTAAATAATAATAAAAGTAGTAATTTTTAGTTTTTTATTTCAAAATCAGCATAAAATTAACAAGTTATCGGCGACGTTTAAATTTAATTAACAATTATTTAATATTTTTTAAAATTATTTAACATTTGTATTCTTGTACACGTAAACAATAAGGTATTGTTCCAAATGTTGGGTAGTAAGATTGTGTCTTCGATCACTTAAAATATTTTTATAAGTGGAAAAAGACCGTTCCACATCCACTGAGGTAACTGGGTAGTATTTGAAGTTGGGTGCTATGTTAGCACTTATTGTTTCTGGCAAAAGTTCACCCGTCCCATTAATAAAACTATCAATTTGACACAAAAGTTCAAAGCCTCGGTTATTGCACAAAATGTTTTCAAACTTTTCTTTAACTCTACGCGGGAATACATCTGGCAATGTGGAGTTTATTTGACGGATTTTATTCATTAACTGAATTGATTCGGTCAACGCCAAACCTCGAGTTTTAAGCTTTTTAATACCCGCAGGTATGTGGGAAAAGTGAGTGCTAATCAAAGCTATGTTTTTTTTAATATCAGAATCGTTAAATGCTTCCTTGGATTGACGAATTGCCATAGCCTCTGCACTATCGAAGTCATTTACTACACCTTTGATGGCCTCGAAATGTATCATTGTAAAATAGTACAGCTTCAATCCATGTTCCCCATCGAGTTACCACTGGTTCGGGAGGTAAAGGCACATTTGGCAGTTTTTCTTTATAGGCGTTATTGCGAGCAGGTGCCTTAAGAAACACTTTCTTTGCTGTTGAAATCGGTTTATTTACATTTCCAAACGTGGATCGTACTTCTTCAGCGAGTCGATGGACTCCGTGAGCAAAGCACGTCACATGAATTAAATTTGGATAATTTGATCATATAGGGAGCAGCATCTGAGAGAAATATAAACACTCTTTCATCTACAGAAGATTCAGGAAATATTTTTTAATACCCTCATTCACAAATCTGGCGATCGTAGAATGATTTGTCTTGTCAAGTTCTTTGCAGGCCACCGAATAGGAAGAAGAAGGCTCTAATGTTAATGCATCCACAATTAAATTCGCAATATAGCGACCACAACTGTCGGTAGTTTCATCAGCTGAAATCCAAATATTGTCATCCTTAAGTTCATTTTGTATTTCTTCCAGAACATGTTGGTAAATTGTTGGTATGTAATTTTTACGCAGTGTTGACTCGTCTGGTATTTTTTGATTCAAACAATATTTTCGCAGAAAATCTTTGAATGTAGGATTTGTAAGTTTGTGGAGAGGAATATTACTTGCAAGCAATGCTTCACATAAATCCATGCTAAAGTGGTTTTTTTGTTTGCCTATAGAAGTGAAATCACACTACTTGCTGCTGTTATAAGTTGTTGTCGTGGGCCTTTTTTTGCAATCCTGCGATATGAAGACTTGTCTTGACATGCTGGTCAATTTGAAACTTTTTTGTGCACGAACCGTTTTTCTCGCAAACTCGACAATATAAAACATTTCCGTCGTATGTAAATGTTCCAGGATAATCAGCTACCCACGAAGAGACACTTTTTTTTGCGGGTGGCATACTACAGGTTAAACATTAACACAACACGTTAAAAATTGCAAAAAGACTACACTGATGCAAGCGCGTCAACAACAATGTTAAAAATGATATCTTGTTTTAAAATAAAAATTCGTCTTCGAGAAAATTGTTTATTTGATCCACGCTCAAACAAATATTCTTAGAAACTAACTACTTATCACTTAATATCCCGACCAAGAAACAAAGGAATAAAATACCGTCGTAATTTTAGGTATTCCTTTGGCACTATAACCTAATCGATGTTTAGACTATTGCAGGTAATGTCCCGGCGATAAGATAGGTTCCAGATGGCGACATTAACAATACCCTTAGCAATTCAATTGCCTAGTAATACCGAGAAATATAAATATAGGGAAAATATGCATCATTACTAGATTTTGGGTAAAATATGCAATAATCGGCGAGAATGGTTTAAATATGCAAATTCATCTGAAAATATGCAAATGCTTATAATCTGCTCTCTACTAATAATATTTCAGCAAACACCTGTCTTTGACAATGATTCAGTTATATGCAGCTACTTCATTTTTCGGTTCGGCACAATAGTTTATTGTAATTTGCGGATTATTTTTAGAATTATTTGCATTAACACCCCCCCCCCCCCCCCCCCCCCCCCCGCTTAAAGGGAAGAAGAAACACTCAACCAGACAGATAAAATATGTTACCTTTCGGGAAATTTCAACAAAGAATTGGAAACTGGAACCTTATGGGTTTGTAAGAGGTAAAGATCAGTGTAGCGATTAAAGTTGTTGGGATGTTTAGATATTTCGATGGGCACCCGAATTTTCCTGAGATAGCAAAAGGAATTTGTTGTAAGGATCTTTGACTGGTCAAAGAGGATCTGGTGCCCTGCCTCTTTCACCAATTAAAGATCCTTCAAACAAATTCCTTTTCCTATTCTAGAATTTGGGAGTCCATCGAAATACCTAAATATCGCAACAACCTTAATCGTGACCCTAGTCTTTAACTCTTACCGATCACCGATCACCGCCCCACCCCACCCCCTCCACTAAAGATAATAAAAAGATAAAAAAAAAAAACCATCCAAGTGCAAGGCGGACTTGCGCAATTAGTGTTCCGTATAGTGATTGCTTTTAAATTAACAATTTTCGTTAAGGAGGTATAAAATGATCAGTGATTTCACAAATTTTTCAAAATATTTAGGTTACTGCGATGCAAGTCACTGTTAAAAGTGCTATTTTACGAAATAATACAAGTTCGACGAGTTTTTTAGTATGTTTTTAGTAAAAATATTCTCCTGAGATTTGTCAGTATTTAATCAATAACTTGTGTAGTAAACAGAGCATAACTGAGTAAAATTCATGATTTTTCTCAACTCAAGAGAAATTCAGAATTATAAAAATACTAATTTCCTTAATTACCATAAATGTCGAAATACCGACGGATTGTTTTAGGTTAATCAAGCGCATATCAATTTATTGTTATTTTTAGTGTTCCGTACGGAACACATAAGATTACTTCGGTGTCTGTCTGTCACACACCCCGATTTTCTCCGAAACTATTTAACGTAGAAAGTTGAAATTTGGTACTAACATAGAAATTGATTGCCTCATCAGGGACGTGTAGTATTGAAAGTTAAATTTTGACTTAAGGGGTTAGTTTTGGGGGGTGAATTCGAAAATGAAAAAAATTTTTTTTACTAGGTCATCGAGTGGGGTGTCAAATGAAAGCTTGTGAAAACACGAGTTCAAAATATATATAATGTCTTACATGCGCACAATTTTCTTTGTATTATTTTGAAAAAATCGCGAAAAATTGCTGTCCCCCCCCTCTATCTCGAAAAGTACTGATCCAAAAAATTTGAAAAAATTCTGGAATATTCTCCACGGGGTGTAGATTGAACGAAAATTATCACGAGTGCATTACCTTTAATAATTTATCTGGTATATAAAGAAAACAAAAATTTTAAGGCAATCAGTTTTCAACAAAGATCGGAAATAAACTTTTGCCTTTCTAGAGTTTGAATTGTATTGTCCAAAATGAAAACGATCGACGTTATTACTTTTATCTCTATGGAAACTACATAAATTTTATTATCCTCGGCGTTAAACTGTACAGAATTTTTGACCGTAAGTTCTGAGGATACGTTATAAAAAAATAGATTTGCAAAAGTTCACATTTAAACTCAGGTGGAATGTTAAAAAGGGGAGAGTACATATTTACATCCTTTTTCCTCTTTATATTTCTATTTATATTTAACAGTTTTAAAACTTGATTATATAATCTAGAAAATAATGTACTGAAAAATGATACGAGTATAATCATCTTCGTTAAATAATATGACATGGACTACTATCAAAGAAAAACAATGGACCTCCTTTGAAAAACTATTCAATTTTTGACGTACAATTTAAATATGTCCTTTATTATACGGTAATTTATGGTAATCCTTTCATTTTTGTGTCACGGAGGCAATCCAAAAGTTTACGTATTTAAGGTGGTTGTAAAAGAATTAAAATATGAAAATACTTTGCCTTTTCGACTTTTACCATAATTCACTACATTTTTCGGATCTTGAAATTAACGTATGTATGTCTTAAAAGAAAGTATGTTCTTATTTGGGATCAATAGACGCAGAAAGCATCGCCTTGACTTCTTAATCGCCTCGAAGTCTCATTCTCCTAAGCTTTCTTTTCAAATCTGGGGACAAATAGTAATTACTCGGGATCAGATCCGGACTGTAAGGCGGTTGCACTAATTCTTCGAAACCACATTTGTAAGAGCTGCTGTCGTAATATTATTCCTGTGAACGAGCGCTTTGTCACGGAATAGCAACACTTTTTTCGTTCATTTTCCTTGCTCTTTCTCTATGGTGATTTTCTTTAATTTTTTCCTAAGATTTTCTCAGCCCGTTGTTTTTAGTGATCCGTACGGAACACTTATAAGATTACTTCGGTGTCTGTCCGTCTGTCTGCCCGTCTGTCACCCGATCACCCGATTTTCTCCGAAACTATTTGTCATAGAAAGTTGAAATTTGGCACTAAAATAGGAATTGGTGGCCTCATCAGAGCCATGTAGTTTTGAAAGTTAAATTTTGACTTAAGGGGTTAGTTTTGGGGGGTGAAATCGGAAATGAAAAAAAAAAAATTTTTTTTACTAGGTAATCGAGTGTGATGTCAAATGAAAGCTTGTGAAAACGCGAGTAAAAAATATATATATAATGTAATACTTGCGCGCACTTTTCTTTGTATTATTTTAAAAATATCGCGAAAAATCGCTGTACACCCGCCTTATCTCGAAGAGTACTTATCAAAAAATTTTGAAAAAATTCTGGAATATTCTACACGGGGCCACGGGGTGTAGATTGAACGAAAATTATCACGAGTGCATTACCTTTAATAATTTATCTGGTATATAAAAAAAACAAAAATTTCAAGGTCATCAGATTTCAGTAAAGATTGGAAACAAACCTTGTTGAAAACTCATTTGGGGTGTGTTTTTGTTAAGTCACTGATCATTTTATACCTCTGTAACAAAATTTTTTATTTGAAAAGCAATCAACGTACGGAACACTAATTGCGCAAGTTCAACTTGCACTTGACCGGTTATTTTCTTTGTAGTCGACGAGTAAAATCCCTGCTGTGTTTCAAAAAAATCTTAGCCATTATTTTTCCAACGGACTGAGATATCTTTAACTTCTTGCCATTGCAAAAAGTCCAGTTCGGATTCATAATGATTATTGCAGGTTCCATCACCAGTAACAATTTTCCCAAAATAGGATCCAATTCTTTTCCACACCGCTTTAAAAAAAACGCTGTTACACGTTGACTCATCGCTACTCTTGAGGTAGCTTGAGCATTCTAAGCACCCGCCTTGCACAAACTTTTGACGTGCCAAAATGAAGTGCAATCCCCATTGGGGGGAATGAACTTCATCATCTTGTAGACTAAATACTTCTTAAGGTGTCAAAGCTATTAAAAACATGTTTGTCTTTCATTATATAAACACCTCTTAAAGTTTGTCTGTACTAAATCATTAACCTATGCAATAAACAGGGCTAATCTAATTGAAATTCGTGATTTTTATCAACTCAAAAAATTAATTAAAAAAATCATAGAATAATAAGGTGCATAAACTCTTGCCGACGTAGATTGTGACGTCAAACGTACTTCAATGTTCTGTTATTATGTTTTTTAATCTTGTTTTTTTTTGCGAAACAATTCACAATGGAGCTTGACCTCTGTAAATTTATGTTTGGCCGAAGTTTTTCGGGAATAATGTATTATCTACAACAATAAATATGTTTTCGTTGCTAAGGCACTATACTTTTAGGGTACATTAGCGGTTACCATAAGAAGTACCTTGCTTGATCATACACGAATAAATTGATATAAATGTGGAACTCAAATAACGTCTCTTCTTCTTCATGTGCCATATCCGGTCGCCCGGACGTTGGCGATCACTATGAAGAGTGCTTGTCTGTCTTCGGCCAATCTAAAAAGATCTCCAGCGCTTTGGATTCCTGTCCACTCTCTGATGTTCTTTAGCCAGGACATTTGTTTTTTACCAACTCCGCGCCTTCCCTCAATTTTTCCTTTCATGATGAGCTGGAGAAGACCGTACTTTTCTCCACGTAGTATATGTCCGAGATAAGCAATTTTGCGCCTTATAGTATTGATCAACAGTCTTTCAGAGTTTGCTCTACGCAAGACTTCCTCATTTGTCAGCAAGTCAGTCCACGGTATTCGAAACATTCTACGGTGGATCCACATTTCAAAAGCTTATTTTTATGGTCCAGCACTCCACTCCATACAACAACCCTGACCAGAAATAGCATTTGGCCTTCCGTTGCCTCAGTTTGAGGTTCAAATTGTCATTGCATAGAAGAGTGCTCATTTTTCTGAAAGTTGTACGAGCTGTTTCAATTCTGCATCTTATCTCTATGTCGGGATCCAAGTCATCTGTTATTATACTTCCAAGATATTTAAATTTATGAACCCGCTCTATCGGTGAGTTGTTGAGTGTCAGCTTCGCATCATCATATTGGCTTCGACTAAACACCATAAACTTGGTTTTGCCAACGTTGACATTCAGGCCCAGACCCCGTCCAGCCTCATCAATTCTGTTTACCATAGTTTGCAGACCGTCCAGTCTATCGCACATAATGAGAGTGTCATCAGCATATCTCATTGTGCTCAGCACAACCCCATTAACCTTAACACCCAGCTCCACATCCTCTAATGCTTCCCTGAAAATCCTGTCCGAGTATAGGTTGAACAAGAGTGGAGACAGGACGCAGCCCTGTCGGACCCCGCACTTAATTTTTATGTTATTTGTTTTCAACTCTCCTATGCGGACTTCGGCTGTTTGTCCCCAGTATAGGTTTTCAATTATTCGAATGTCCCTGTCATCCAGCTGTAGTTGTTGTAGTATTGATATTAGTTTGTCGTGTCTAACCTTATCGAAAGCCTTCTCATAGTCGACAAAGCAGACGAACACATCCTTACGCTGATCCCGACATTTCTGCAAGAGCACATTGACACCGAACAAGGCTTCGCGCGTCCCGAATGCATTTCTGAACCCCATCTGACTATTATCTAGATCGAACTCACACTTTGCACGAATTCTGGAATGGATGATCCGTAGAAAAACCTTTAAGAGGTGACTCATTAAGCTGATTAAGCGGTAATCACTACACTTTTTGGGATGTAATTTTTTGGGGATTGTGATGAATGTTGATTTTAACCATTCTTCTGGTATAGTGCCTGTGCTGTATATTAGATTAAACAGTTTTGCAATTTGTCCTATATTTTCCTCTGCTATAAGTTTGATTACTTCAATGGGAATTTCGTCAGGTCCTGTGGCTTTCTTATTCTGTGTAATAGAGATTGCGTGAAGGATTTCTTCCTTTAAGATTTCGGGCCCATTTAAACAGTTGTCATTGTTTCCTTTGGAAGCTCTGTTGTCATCAAAAAGTTCGTTGATATATGTTTCCCAAGCTTCTTTGATTTCTTCATCCCGTATAATAGGTTGATTAGATGAATCGAATAATACATGGGCTGGTTGTTTTCGATACATACCAGTTATATCTCTCACCTTTCGGTGCATTTGGAAAATATCATGTTTCTTTTCCATTTCTTCCATCTCTTCACACATCTCTCTCATCCATCGTTCTTTTGCCATTTTTACTTCCTTCCGAATCACTTTACTAAGTCTTTTATATTCTTCCCTATTCGCTTTAACCAGTCTCCTCTTCTCCATTAAGCTTAAAATGTCTGTGGTCATCCATCTCTTTTTCCGTGTTCTGGTATCGGATTTCAAGTGTCTATTACAAACGTTTGTTAGTTTGCCTATGAGACCATTCCACAAGGATGGGACATCGCCGCTGGTATTTCCTGCTCGATTGAGTTCTCTGGTGATTTCTTGTCGCATCTGATCTTTGATGGAGGCGTTTCCCAATTGAGATATATCCCATTTTCGCTTTTGTATTTTCTATTTCATTGATTCAAGACGTACCCTCAAATCAGCTATCAATGGGACATGATCAGAGCCAACATCTGCTCCGGGGTATGTGGTTATTCGCTTGATAATATTTCTAAATCGTCTATTGATCAATATATAGTCAATTTGATTCCTAACAGGTTCACCGCTGTTATCCTCAGCAGGAGATATCCAAGTGTAAAGGCGTCGCTTGGGGAGCTTAAACCAAGTATTTGAGACAATCATATCATTGTTCTGGCAGAATTCATAGAGTGTATCTCCTCGATGGTTGCTGACTCCCAGGCCATACTCTCCCACGAGGCCAGATCGCCTACCCTTCCCAATCTTGGCAAAAAATTAAAAGTTAATTAAGTTTATATCGTTGGACTTCAACTTACTCAGAACGTGGTTAACAGTATCATAAAGAGATTCCACTTCCCGGTCATATCGCTTGTCGGAGGTTGGGGGTGGCGTATATTTGAATAATGTTTATATTAAAAGGCTGGCAATGAAGCTGTACTAACACAAGGCGATCCGATATTGGAAGGAAGTTGGTGACGTACTTATCATATTCCGAAGACACAAATATTCCCACTCCATTACGGTGGTTTCGGTCGTGGGCCTCACTTCCCGAATAGTAAAGAGTGCCATGTTCGTTTCGGCATTGTCCTGAATCAAGCCAGAGTAGTTCGCTTATTCCAAGTATTTGCACATTGAGTCTCTATGCTTCTTTGAGGGCATTATCAAATTTTCCCGCCGCATAGAGGCTCCTGACATTCCAGGTCCCAATACGAAGGGTGGATTTTACTATGTCGAACCGGGAGATTCTTCGCACCCCCTGCCCATCTAATGGCTGCCCGGGACTAGGGGCCATTTTCTTTGGTTTCTTCTCCATAATAACTTCCTGGGGATTCTTCACTGGGGTGGTTTCCCGTTACCTTCCCCTGTATGAGTTCAGCCGTTCCTAACATGGAATCAATCGCTGTTTGCAGCCACTCACTCCGAGACAGACGCTGCTTTGCTAGTTTTGGTCCGCTCCGGTTATTTCATTTCACCGGTACCACCCATATCTGGGAGGCGTTCCCCAAATAACGTCTACTGAACACCAATTATAAATCCCTAGACATTTAAACTTCCTTATTTTATTAGCACAGCCTCTAACGAAATCTTTATACTACTGAAATATGAACTACTAGCTAATGTCCCTGCTACATCAGCCGTTGCTTCCCACCCAGCTTATCATTTTCCGGTTGTTTAAGATTTAGACAGAGTTACCAGGTCTTTTAGGAAATAATTATTTCATATAATTTTTTAATCGTTCCCCTCCCCACTTCGGTAGGGTCCTTTACCTTTTTTACTATATGGAATATTGACAGGGATATCACAACAATGGTATTTCATGGCACTTTTAAGACAACGAGGTAGTGCTACTACGGACGTTAATAAATGTATTATGTTAGGTTGCTGTACATGGACGGACAATATTTTATTCAGTATGTATATTTGGAGATAGACTATCTGAGTTTTTGGAGATCTGCACTTTAAGCTGTCAGGTCAAAGATCGTTTATTATACTGGCTCGCGAATGGCGGTTCACAAAGTTGATTTATCATTCCGATAAAAACCGCTATACACGCTCCGGTATACCTACACATGTAACCTGTGCAGGTATACCTCAACAGGTTACCTGCACAGGTTAGAACCCACACATGCAATGGTGAAACTGTGCAGTTCTCGTTTAAAATTATGCCGGAGAAGCGGGAGAGTGTACTACTAGCCTTTATAGCTCTCCATATAATAAATAAAACGAAGTTAAAGCGAAAAAAGACGTGGAGCAAACACTGGCTGTTGAAAAGACGTAGCTTTACTCACATAAACTTATTAAATGAATTAAGATTTGAACCAAAAGATTATTGCAATTATTTGCGAATGGATAAACCGACCTACTTGAAACGTCTTTCAACGGTAACACCAATCAGTGGTGAAAAGACAGGATACGATTATGAGGAGATCTATTTCGCCACACGAAAGACTGAGTGCAACATTAAGGTTGCAACAGGAAGATCGTTCGAAGACTTAAAATTTAGCACAATAATATCTCCTGAAGCTCTCGGCAAAATTATACCTGAAACCTGTGATGCTTTATACAAAGTTTTACAAAAGGAATATTTAAAGGTAAGCATTTATAATAAAAAATAACTTTTTCAACGCAATTTATTCGTGTAATTTTTCACATTTGCAACAATACTTATAAATGTAAAAAAGGATGTAGTGATCGACTAGAGAAGTTAGTAAAGTACCTATATATCAGCTGATTCATCTTCAATGTAAGTAAGATCATTTTCTGGCGTTACTTCATGAGTAGTTTCTGGTGGTATTAAGACATGAATAGAAGGAATATGAGATTGTGAATATGAAGCGGGCGAACATTGGGTAGTTTGGGGTGATATAACGTGATGATTACCGGGACTATGCAAATGTAAATATGAAACGGGTGAATATGAACTAGGGCTTGAATGTGATGAAAAAACAGTTTGATTCGAAGGTGACTGATAATTATATTCCGTACTTAGTTTTCCCATTTCGGCATCAAATAATATATCACAGATGTGTTTTTCTGCTAAGAGTCGTTGCGTCTTTTCTAATCCTTGCAATTTGATAGCTATTGTTTTACCCAACATGTCGTATCTGTCATCGTTATTTGGGCGTTAAAAATGGTCCCGTACTGATTTAAATACATCAGTAGTCAATTCGTCATTTTTTTTGTCAGTTTTACTACGGTTTGGCGCCACACCTTGTTCCTGTATATTTATTTCATTCACCAACTCATTATCTTCTTTATCTTCCACAACTGCTGTAGTTCCTACTGTACAGCTATCCTGAAATATGAAAACAGCTATTTTAATATTTTTTCTTTTCCTGTTGCAAGTTAAGTAATTGCATTTTTCTTTTTTTAGTTTCCCAATCCAAAAGAAGAATGGCTCAAAATCGCACAAGAATTTAAAACGAAATGGAATTTTGTTCATTGTTTAGGCGCCCTGGATGGGGATGGAAGTTTCCATCGTCCCTCCAAGTGGTGCTAATGGATGTAGTGGATGCAAATTATCGCTTTATTATGGTCGATTTTGGAGTCAATGGACGAATTTCAGATGGAGGAGTATTAAAGGAAAGTGAATTTTATGAGAGACTTAAGGGAAAGGTACTGCATATACCAGAACCGGATAAAGTTGCTGGTACCCCCAGAATTCTCCCATATGTATTTGTGGCTGACGACGCTTTTACTCTAAGAACTGACATGTTGAAACCTTTCAGGCCAGGAGATTTAGATTGTAAAGAAAAAAAAAACATTTTCAACTACCGTCTGTCTCGCGCTAGACGTATTGTGGAAAATGCGTTTGGTATTCTGTCTTCGAGATTTCGTGTATACCACACACAAATTAATTGCAAGCCAGAAAATATAAATAACCGGTCAAGTGCAAGTTGAACTTGCGCAATTAGTGTTCCGTACCTTGATTACTTTTAAAAAAAAACGGAGATATAAAATGATCAGTGACTTCAGAAAACACACCCCAATGAGTTTTCAACAAACTTTGTTTCCAATCTTTACTGAAAACTGATAACATTGAATTTTTTTTATTTTTTTTTTTATATACCAGATAAATTATTAAAGATAATGCACTCGTGATAATTTTCGTTCAATCTACAACCCGTGGAGAATATTCCAGAATTTTTTCAAAATTTTTTGATCATTACTTTTCCAAATAAGGGGGAGACAGCGATTTTTCGCGATTTGTTAAAAAAATAATACAATGAAAAGTGTGCACAAGTAACACATTATATATATATAATATATATATATATATATATATATATATATATATATATATATATATATATACACATACCATATATACAAGGTTCCATTTGACACCACACTTGATGACCTAGTAAAAATTTTTTTTTTTACTTCCAATTTCACCCTCCAAAACTAACCCCTTAAGTCAAAACTACATTGCTCTGATGTGGCCATCAATTCCTATATTATTACCAAATTTCAACTTTCTATGACAAATAGTTTCGGAGAAAATCGGGTGTGCCAGACAGACAGACGGACAGTCAGACACCAAAGTCATCTTATAAGTGTTTCATACGGAAAACTAAAAAAAATAGTTATGGTAACTTGTGCATTACATAATTTTTTTAACTAAAACTACACCAACCACTTGTGAACCACAAAAATGTTACTATCGCGAAGACATAGAAATTGAAAGCATCATTATGCAAGGTTATGATACTACCTCTTCAAGAATGGAACATTTACAAAAGCGGAATCAGGGAAATGTTTTTTAAGAATGCAAAAAATGTTCGAGAAAACTTCATGGAATACTTCGTAAATGTACGTAAAGTACCATGGCAGGACAAATTTATTTACAACAGCGAAGCAGAAAATAAAATAATAAATTGTTTTTATTATTATTTTTTTATTATTATTTTAGAATTATTGTTTTTTCTTATCTGTATGAAAATGAAAAATATATACCTAGTTGTTTAGGAAGCATTATTACCTGTAAATCTTCTTCTTCATCCATTTCCAGGTTAGAAAAGGATGGTCTGAGGGTATCTTGATCCCCCAGAAAATCAAAGAGATGGAAGTACCATAATTTTGGCTTGTATATGTCATCAGCGGATGCGCCAGATTATAGAAGCTTCATACTTTCTTTTTTCTTCTCTTACGTTACACCTCATATTATTTATTTTTTTTACTACATTATATTTAACTGAATCTGGCTCACTTCCTTGACGTTTTTTTACTAGTTTGGCATAGGCTGCTTCCTTCTGTTCTTTGTTATGATACTCTTTACTTTGATTTTCCATAAACATGGTTCGGACTTATAGATTTCGATAAATTCTTCAATCATTTGTTTTAAAGCTCATTTAGACATTTCTCTAAACTTTTAAATTAATAATCTTTTTAATTTAAATAAAAACAAAAGTAGCACACACAGACCACAAAACAAAAATACGTTTTATGTAAACCTGCTCTTTTGAAACCTCACTGAATAAAAAATAACCGGTCAAATGCAAGTTGAACTTGCACAATTAGTGTTCCGTACGTTGATTGCTTTTAAAATTAAAAAAAATTGTTACGGTGGTATAAAATGATCAGTGACTTCACAAAACATACCCCAAAGGAGTTTTCAACAAAGTTTGTTTCCAATCTTTACTGAATACTGATGACCTTGAAATTTTTGTTTTTTTTTTATATACCAAATAAATTATCGTGATAATTTTCGTTCAATCTACACCTCGTGGAGAATATTCCAGAATTTTTTCAAATTTTTTTGATCAGTACTTTTCGAGATAAGGTGGGGGGGGGACAGCGATTTTTTAAAGATAATACAAAGAAAAGTAAGCCCAAGTATTACATTATATGTATATATATATATATATATATATATATATATATATATATATATATACTTATATATATATATATATATATATATATATATATATATATATATATATATATATACTTATATATATATATATATATATATATATATATATATATATATATATATATATATATATTTTACTCGTGTTTTCACAAGCTTTCATTTGATACCACACTCGACGACCTAGTAAAAATTTTTTTTTCCCTTCCGATTTCACCCCCCAAAACTAACTCCTTAGGTCAAAATTTAACTTTCAAAACTACACGGATCTGATGAGGCCATCAATATTATTACCAAATTTCAACTTTCTGTGACAAATAGTTTCGGAGAAAATCGGGTGTGACAGACTTATAAGTGTTCCGTACGGAACACTAAAAAGGACAAATACCATTCCGTATCCTTCTGCGCAACTCTGGCACAGGTAAAAATATGTTTTTCCATATTTATTCCGGTCGCCTGTACAATTCAAGAAACCTGTACAGGTTTACATTACACTCTCCGGTTTACCTGAGCAGGTCTACCTGTGCAGGCAGAGTGTGTCGTGAGTATCGGATGTCGACGGACCAACAGACGTTACTAGACTAGATTGACACAACTGACTAACCTTGAGTTAGTATAGGTTAAGGTCGTAGGTTAGTTGAGCCACTCCTTCTGATAAGTGTAACAACTCACACCACTAATTAAATTGTAACTCAACACCCCCAGCAATGGGGACTTAGGTTAGGTTAGATTTAAGGCAGGTTAAGTTAGGTTAAATCTAGCCATTCGAAAATTAACCTTAGCGTTAAAACTCAACAAAACAACCTAGACACATAACACGATCAGTCATGTAAAAGGAGTAAAGGGTCTTCCCGGCTCACAAGGAGTTTTTAGTGGGTATGCCAACCCTTCAGGTTGGAGAGCCCCACATATCTGGAGCACTTTGGGGCACCCTTATGGTGACGCAGACTGCTCCTGAATCCATAACGCGGATTTCTCCCTGTAAAAAAAAAACCTGTGCAGGCAAACCTGTCAGGCAAACCGGAGCGTGTATAGCAGCCTTAACTCACTCTGATTTATTTGAGTTGAAGAACTCGCGTCTACTAGCATTTCAAAGGATGTTTATTCCTGCGTCGGTGCATTGGATCGCCATCTAACATAGTTCTGTTGAACTAGTTGTTTATTAATGAGAACAGATGGTATTTTCAAGTAGAAAACTATTAAGGTTAAGTGGGTTGAGACAGAATACATAACATATTAGTCTACAATATTAATATCAGTTATTTGTATACGCATGTTTGTTTCTAATGCCTAAGCCTATTGTGGAAGTTAAAACAAGATGAATAGACATTTATTTTAAAAGTAGACTTCTTTTTAGTGTTTCTAACGGAACACACGTAAAGATCACTTCAGTGTCTGTCTGTCTGTCACACCTCATTTTCTCCGAAACTAAAGTTAGTATTACTTGGTGGTCGATAGAGGTAGCAGAAGAACCTTGTGGTTTGTTGAATTATTATTTTTAACAATATAACATCCAAGATTCTAGATTCCAAAGCCTTTCCGTGTTAGCAAGCGAAATTGCCTCTGACAAAACGGCAGATTCCAAACTTATGACTAAACCGGGAATAGAAATAGTAGCCATAATAGAGAAGATCGACTGTGATTGTGGATGAACAGACCTTAGTTTCGCTGAGAGGGAGCATATGAATTGCAGCTGTTGGTATACTTAATTTACGTTCTAGTTCAAACCTCGTATCTGCCGAAATCTACTTAAAAATTATGATCTTCCCATGTTGACGTCCCCGAGCTGGTAACTACTCGGAATTCCGAACGGAGGGTTATTTTATCTCCGGAATTTTTTGATCCTAAGAACTTCATCGTGCTATTGGTTTCTTTATCGTAAAGCCAGAAAACATCAGCACAGCCACGAAACATTAGCTCGTAAAGGCAAGAACTTCATGCAACCTAAGCCGATGGGATGGTACTGCACCGGGAGATGTATTGAAGATGGAATGATGAACACTAGGAAGATTTTTAAATTTTAAAAAGCCTTCAACCAATTTTGAATCTACCAAACAAATAAAATAAAAAACACAACTTCGTAATGTTCTCTGTGGAAACCCACTACAGAATATTTGTTTGTGTGTTCATAAACTTAAAGCATCTCTAAATATGACATTATATTGGGCTTTTGAATTAATTTTGTGAGATGTTTCTGTAAAAATATCGCTTTATTGTAAAAAAATGATTACAAACCGATTATCCAAATTACTGTCCATCGCTAGCCATGACAGATTTGAAAAATTCGAGTTACACCCGGTTTTCTCCGAAAATATTTGACTTAAAAAGTTGAAATTTAGCACTAATATAGGAATTGACGGCCTCATCAGAGCCGTGGAGATTTGAAAGTTAAATTTTGTCTTAAATGAAAGCGCGTGAAAACACGAGTTCAAAAATATGTATATGATGTAATACTAGGGTACATTTTTCTTTGTATTATTTTTAAAAGTTTGCGAAAAATCGCTGTTCTCCCCTTTTTCTCGAAAAGTATTTTGAAAAAATTCTGGAATATTCTCCACAGGGTGTAGATTGAACGAAAATTATCATGAGAGTTTAATAATTTATCTGGTATATATATATATGTATGTATATATATATATATATATATATATATATATATATATATATATATATATATATATATATATATATATATATAAAATTTTGCTGAAAAACTCATTTGGGGTGTGTTTTGTGAATCATGGATCATTTTATACCTCCATAGCAAAAATTTTTATTTTAAAAGCAATCAACGTACGGAACACTAATTGCGCAAGTCCGACTTATACTCAATTTTTGTTATTGCTTTTAAGGCAGTCAGCGGATTCTTTTTATAACTTGTACCGACTCAAAACGGTGTCCACGAAGTGGAACAGTAAAAAGTCACACGGTACCATATCTAGTCAATACAGTTCTTGTGAAAGTTATGGTTTCATTACTTAAAAATTTATCAATAATTATCGCATTTTACAATTGTACGTTATCACGAAGCAAAATGCATGAATTATGTGGCCACAATTCATGCCTCGCTCGACCAGATGGATTGACAGATGAGAGAACAGTAAATATCTGCTGAAATATAGAGTTTGTTCAATTTTAGTAGTTGATATTGATTTTTATAAACGGGGAGTAGAATCCTAACCCAACCGTTGCCTAGCGGTAATTGTAGTAACTCGCTGAACAATTTCTTTATAAGGCTGTGACCTTATACAACTTCCGACAGAGGGTAAATATGCGTTCCAGACAGATGAGAGAACGGTGAATAACTGCTAAAATATAAACCTTGTTCGATTTTAGTCATTGATTTTTATAAATGAGGAGTGGAATCCTAACAAAATCACCACCTAACGTTTCTTTATCAGGCTGTGGCTTTAAACAACTTCCGACAAAGGGTAAATATGCGTTCCAAACTAGGTTTCCAGCGGCCAGAGATACAAATTATTGTATCTTACTTATAAATAAAATAAGTATATTTTAAATATAATTATGATAATTAATAACATTACGAATTCATTATGCCAAAAAAAATGTTAAATTTGAGAACCAAATAGTTGAAAAGGTTATTATAATATAAGTACTTACTATTAAACAAATACAACTTTTAAAGTTAATAACTTCAAAGTTTAAAATCGAATCTATTTTTATTCAGAAAAATCTACTTTAACTGTCTTTTTAGACCTACTTTGTCTATATTTTTGTAACAACTTAAAAACACTGATAAACACCGCATTCAATTGGAACCCATTTGGCATGGTACTTAACAGTAATAACTATGTCCTATTTGTAACTGGCCCAACAACCTTACTTTTAGTATACCTATTTGTGATTTTTAAAGAAAAATATGGTAAAAGTGTATTTCAAAAATTTTTTTATTTTAAAAACTACATAAAAGTATAAAAATTATATTTTAAAACATTCAATTTTATTAAGATTTTAATTCATGCTGCACCTTAAGAACCAATTCATTTATCACAAATACTGCAAGTTATGTTTCTAAAGTAAAACAAACATTTATTAAATTGGCTAGGTACAATTGATAGCGATCAAAAGCTTCTAGTTCTGTAAGCAAACTGAAATACTAATATTTGCTAATCTGCAACCTCACTGTTAATATATATAACATACAGCCTTTGGTAAAAAGACGTTAACTCATTTTTCAAAACAAAATTGCAGCGTTTCAATTAATCCTGATGGGGTTAAATTCAACTGGTAACCAGTGTAATTTATGACAATTAATAAGAACTCGAACAACAGTTCTTAAGATTTAACAAAAATATTGTTTTCCTCACAAATTCTTATAATATCGTATTCTAACATTCTCTCTTGCACCGAGGGATTCAGTTTACAGCTTGTAATTAAAATTTGTCATAATTTATCCCTACAACTCTGCCAAATTAAGAACTACTCTTGGGCCTTCTATTCTTGAATTACGATGACTAAATGTCGCTGCAACACATAAAATTATACTGAAAAACCATTGCATTTTTAATAGCGGGAGGTTTATATTAGTAGAACTGTTTTGGAACAATATTTCTTATGTTATCATGTGATGTTCCTCATCTTAAAAGTCCTTGCTTCTTGGACGGAGAGCAATCGGGACGGATAGGTCCTGTGCCTATTAACACGTTACCTGTGTTATGATTAATTCCGAGGAAAAGAAATGCGATCAAGTAAGACCAGGGCTGTCAAGGTCATGCACAGTTCGAGCCAATTTCGGAGGTAACGCCTCCCGCTGCCCCCACCGCTGCTGCTGCTGCCGCCGTTCGTGCAGTCTCAGGAGCGGCTATGAGAGACATAGGAGGAGCGCATTGTGTTTGGTAAGCGGCCGAGCCACGATCGGCGGCTCGGCCGCTTAACGTCTAGCAGTGGTGGGGGCAGCGGGGAGGCGTTACCTCCGAAATTGGCTCGAACTGTGCATGACCTTGACAGCTCTGAAGTAAGAGAATGGAGGGCATACGAGAATGCGCATGAACAAGTGGGAATTCCGATTTTGATAGGAGTACATCGGAAATGACCGCCATTTTCAACCACATCGTTTCAAACTCCAGATCAAGATATTAAGCAATTAATTTCATGTTAGTATTATCTTATGCTTGAATGTGTTTCATTAAATGTCAAATGTTGTCCGTCATCAGCCTTTCTTCGCCAGGATAGTCGAGAGAAACAAAGAAGATACGGATATTGCGGGTAATACCAACTTTACTTCATTTTTTTTTCGGTTTATTTTCTATTGTTTTTGTATGTTTTTTTTTTTCCAGTTTTTGTGATTTTTACAGTGTTATTTTTTGCTTTGAAAGAAAATATGTTAAATTTTGAAGTGTATCAGCAAAAACAAAAAAATATATATTCCTAACAAAAGTGAACTTAAAATATTGTTCACGTGCTATATTTAAAAAAAAAAATACGATTCCTATCTTTAATGGAACAGGCAGTTTTAAAAGATTTTAAATAATTATTTAAAATTAAAATTTAAGGTAATAGGTCTTTTAAATAATCTTAAGGTGTGTTAATGTCGCGTAAGCAATAAAAATTGGTAGTTTTTAATCAACATCAAATCAAATATTCCAAATCCAAGTTATGTTTTTAAAACATATGCTTTTTAATGATGTTCTCTATCCTTTGATTTTCTGGACCAAGAAAACATTTAGCGTGGGCTTAACGCCGATAGTGTTACTGTATCTTGTTCGAGATATTGCGGCGTAAAAACAGAGAACACAGCTGGCATATGACAACCTATATTGGTAATTCAAGACTGCCGATTATAGTAGCTAGAAGTTTGGTTATTTAATCTATAATATATATAAAATGCAGCGTCTCTCTGCCTGTCTGTCTGTCTGTCCGTTAGTACGCTTATCACTGGAGAACCACTTATCCGATTAACGTGCTTTTTTTTTAAACGTTACATATGATCTCTGGCCACGTTATAGTCTATATTTTATTACGCTAGGTAATATAAGGAATAAGCAGTGATGATAATAGTGAATCAAGTCGGAAAAAAGATTGCCGCTAGCGCGTTTTCTTGCAATACACTGCCTAAACCATTAAATATGGAACAATATCATGTAGCAAAGAATATCTATATCTATAATATATATAAAATGCAACGTCTGTCTGTCTGTCCGTTAGTGCCCTTATCACTCGAGAACCACTTATCCGATTTACGTGCTTTTTTTTGAAACATACATATGTTCTCTGGCCAAGTTATAGGGTATATTTTATTACATTACGTAACATAAGGAATAAGCAGTGACGATAATAGTGAATCAAGTCGGAAATAACCGGTCAAGTGCAAGTTGAACTTGCGCAATTAGTGTTCCGTACGTTGATTGCTTTTAAAATAAAAAATGTTGTAACGGAAGTATAAAATGATCAGTGACTTCACAAAACACACCCCAAATGAGTTTTCAACAAAGTTTATTTTCAATCTTTATTGAAAATTGATGACCTTGAAATTTCTGTTTTTTTTATATACCAGATAAATTATTACAGGTAATGCACTCGTGATAATTTTCCTTCAATCTACACCCCGTGGAGAATATTCCAGAATTTTTTCAAAATTTTTTGACAAGTACTTTTCGAGAAAAGGGTGGATAGCGATTTTTCGCGATTTTTTAAGATAATACAAAGAAAAGTGCGCGCAAGTATTACATTATATATATATATATATATATATATATATATATATATATATATATATATATATATATATATATATATATTACTCGTGTTTTCACAAGCTTTCATTTCACACCACACTCGATTACCTACTAAAAATTTTTTTTTTCACTTCCAATTTCACCCCCCAAAATTTAACTTTCAAAACTACATGGCTCTGATGAGGCCATCAATTCCTATATTATTACCAAATTTCAACTTTCTATGACAAATAGTTTCGGAGAAAATCGGGTGTGACAGACGGACAGACAGACGGACAAACACCGAAGTGATCTTATAAGTGTTTCGTACGGAACACTAAAAAGTGTGCCGCTAGCGCGTTCTCCTGCAATACACTGCCGAAACCATTAAATATGGAACAATATCATGTAGCAAAGAATATAATATATATAATATGCAACGTCTCTCTGTCTGTCTGTCCGTTAGTGTGCTTATCACTCGAGAATGATTTAAGTTTTTTTTTAATTCATACATATGTTCTCTGGCCAGGTTATATAATAATAATAATAATAATAATAATAATCTATATAATATATATAAAATGCAACGCCTGTCTGTCTGTCCGTTAGTATGCTTATTATTCGAGAACCAGTTATCCGATTTACGTGTTTTTTTTTTTTTTTTATTCTTAACTTAATATTTATCAAAAAAAATCTATAATATATATATAAAACGCAATGTCTTTCTGTCTGTCTGTCCGTTAGTGCGCTTAGCACTCAAGAACCACTTATCTGATTTATGTGTTTTTTTATGAAATACGTATGTTTTCTGGCCAGGTTATAGGATATTTTATTAAGTTAGGTAACATAAGGAATAAGCAGTGATGATAATAGTGAATCAAGTCCAGGCGAGCGGAGCCGCAGGCACGGCTAGTCATGATATAAAAAGAGAGCACCACATCCGTAACATACTTTCCACATCTAGTTATTAATGATTTATATTTCGTTAAGTGACCTATTATGGCACGTGATTTTTTTAAGCCGAAAAAAAACAATATTAGCTTACCATGCCCAAAGCTTCGCGTTCGATTCTCACCACAGCCAATACACTGCAAAAAAGAGTGGTGTTGGTGGCCAATGAAAGGCTGACGATGTATGCATGAGGCGGATACCTGAAGTCGGCCTTCGAGGACTGGGAGCCGACTCTAAGAGATATGCCAACGGCATATCGTTGACGGATGATCACTTAAACCAGAGAGCAAACGAAATAGATAGGGCTCTCGTAAATGAGGGTCTGGTCTGGTCTGAAGTCGAATTGGAAGGTTCCGCGAACGAACAAAGTTCTGAAAGAGTACCAGCTGTCAATCATGTGGTTCGGATCCTACGTTAAACTGTAGATCCAGTCTGACTCACATTACGCAGACATTATTGGAGGAGGTAAAAAGGATCTTCCTAGTCTGTTTGTTTGGCTATAAGCCTGTCCAGCGATACTACGACTAAACAGCGAAATTACTGTGGCGTGATAAACAGTTAGTTAATCGAGGTTGGAAAACTAATTCGCGGTTTTGCATTTACCACTTCAATTATATATTTTTGGAAACATTGTGGTTATTTTCAATACTTTTTCAAAATGTAAGCAAGCGTGAAGGAAAAAATAAGAAACTTCTGTTTTAAGATATTATTATTATTATATATTATAAAAGAAAATATGATGCGAATAGGTTTCCTTTCTAGTTTGTTAATAGATCGATATTTTTTTTTTGAAACACGTATACAAAACTTTATCACAGACTATATTTATATTCAAATTAATATTATTGTGGTTTTTCCCTATTATGAGTGTCAAATTCAAGTCAGGATTCGCGTCAACCTCAAGTAATAATTTATAACACATCGAATCAATAATTTCAATTTGATATGGTCAAAACCAAATATTCATTGGTCGTAACCTGTAAAACAAAACTTTCATGAATAATTTATGGCAAAAATAGATTTAAATAGAAGGAAAAACAACCTGTAACTTAACTAAACCAAAAGAGCAAACCACCTACGTTAAAATCTCGTATTTAAAAATAATAACACTAGTTTAATACATAAATAGAATTACGTATACAATATTAAATCCTTATTATCTAAAAAAAATGTTTTCATTATCATACATTTCTGCAAATAATGAATGAATCTTTGCTTTTTGTAGGAGTAATCTACCATTATGGCTTCCTGGCATTTGACGTTGATTTGATAAAATTTCACGAAAGGGTAAGTCTGCTTATTTACTTACTTATATATATATATATATATATATATATATATATATATATATATATATATATATATATATATATATATATATATATATATGGCAACCAAGATGGTGGATTTAGTATACTCTGACAGTTCGTATCATTCCATTTAAGTCACAAAATGGTTAAAATTAAAACAATCTTAAATTTTGTGACCCAATGGTAGATCACCATTAGAAAAAGCCAAGTTGTTTACAAAGTCAATGTGAATATTTTTTATTATCAAAAATATGCACTAGACTTTCTAAAACCATACAAATTATTTTTTTAGCGAAATAATAATAAAAAATAAAACCAGTTCATACATCAAAGAAAATTGTAGTTTTCTTTTTTCCATTTTTTAAATGTTCAATAACAATTATAAATATATTATTAAATTATAGACACATTCGTTAAGATTATTGTTTTCGAATTCCAAAGAAACAGTTATTTTTACTTTTAAACGTCCTATGGAGAAATAAATAAATGGTTCTATATCACCTTTTTTGAATCATCTGAATACCTGTGTCTAGAGAGAAAATTCAAATCTTCAAAAAAATGGATTATTTCTCGCAAATTTGATTTACTTTTTTTTTAAGGCACCTTACTAACACGTAAGACGAAAATAGCTACAATAATCTTTCTGTTACTTTCAAGGACCGATATGCTTATATCTCAGCTTGAGCTTTCTTAGAATATTCTTCAGATTCGTGTTGTTTTTGTTTAATTTTATTTAAGTTGAGACTGTCCAAAAATTTATGTACTTGAGCAACATATTCTTTCGGGTATTTTCTGTAGTGGCCGACGTGTGGAGATTTTTCGAAAATTTTCCAGTCGACCTTAAAAAAAAATACAATTATAAACAACAGTAAGAAAAATCAAAAAAAGAGAACTAAATAAATAGTCTTATTTATAAGTTTTGCAGAAGTTTGATGACTAAACCAGCACTGATGGCAAACGGTTCTTAGAAATTTATGTATTATTCAATTTGATAGACATCAACTTCCACAAATAAATATAAACTTGTATATGTGCGTAAAAATAGTATTTTGATTTTAAATTGATGATATGACTGCGAACGATAAAAGGCGTATTTCATGGCTTAAAAATTTGAGAACTTGGTTTTCCACATTGACAACATATCTGTTTCGAGCAGTAATGGACAGAGCGAAGATATCGCTGAAGATCGCCAACATCTGGCACGGATAGGCACTCAAAGGAGTACCTAGTGAAAACACAACAAAAAATTAAAATATATTTTAAAAAAACCCGTAAAGAATACAATAGGTTCGATTATTAGTCACTTAAAATCGGAGGTTTATATTCACTTTAAACGAATTTTCAATAATCTCAGAGATGTTGAAAGTCAAAAAGCTGTCGATTTTTTGCATTATATAATAAATTTTAAGCTATACTTCTTCGGTGTCACTGTGGGGTTGTTTGTCGAAAATATAGTCAACTTTCTGTGAGAAACCTTTAAAATGGATGGTTCCTGAATATACCAAATGCAATATTTTAAAGTTTTCCACCAGCAGACGGTGATGTTGATAATTCTTATTCCGTTCCTGATGACGCAGCAAAACATAGCACATACATATGGTAAACCCATGTATGTATACGCCAGGATATCGCAAGTAGTATGAAACAGTTGCAAGATTCATTCATATCCATACTGCCAAAGGAGTTTAATAGAATCAAATTGTCAGACCACCACATAAAATTTTTTAAAATGATCAAAGCTTAATTTTCAATTGATTGTGGGCATGTGTGCCCTATGGTTTGTAAAAACAGTTTTCATAAAATGTATTAAAAATACAGAAACGCCCATCCTAAATATTAACATTCCTTTAAAGGGGATTGATGTCGGCCACAGGGATTATTATTATAATCTTAATATAAGCTACAAATAAATAGTCTCACCTTCATACCCATACTCTCCCAATT